>CATKHJ010050334.1:0-16019 GCA_949750685.1 Vernicia montana
TCTAATTCTTGATAAATTGATTCCAACTAGAAACCCTTTCTATTGAATCTTTACTACCTCGGCCAAGGATTTGATTATCAAGAATAATCAGATAGCATAGGATTTCTTCCTTGTTTATTCAAGTTAATGAATTCTCTCTTGATGATCACTTACCTCCATACATAACTAGTTAGAACCATCACATGCCATACACCCATACATGAATAGCATAAGTATGTAAGCAGTAATAAATCCCATCTACCAATGAATGAGATACAATGTCCCTCAAGTCAAAGGACTATATGTACAATTATGACCTAGATGATGATTTATTGACTAGCAATAAAACTCCATGCTATCATCATCTAACGTCACAGTTCAATCATTCATCACATGAATATCCAAATGTTTATATCGACAAAATTTGTCAAGCAGCATGATGCTTACTACCTCTATAGTCATAAGTATCACATACTGATTATAAAATACAAATAGAGGTGACGGTCTCTCCGAAATTAATGATGTCCAATCATTATTCCAATGACCATAAACATTTAAAGTATTTGTTTAAGAGCAATCTATCATCCATATTCTCAACACTTGAGAATAGATCCTCTCACAAAATACTAATGGACTACAAATATATATTTAATACAATGGAACAATTGATTTATACAAACATATATTTGTTGCCATTAATTATAATGTTGTTTTACATTTACATAAATATATATGCACAGCTCTAGGGCATATAATCTAACAGATTATACTCAATATTTTTTTGCACAATAGTTATGTTATTCGGTACAGAGACAAGCACACTAGAACAGGTGTGTTCTTATACCCTCACTGTGACGATCATTTTGATTTCGACATGAAGGAATTAAATATTAGAATTTCTCTTGAGGTCTTTCGAGGCGAATGACTTATCAAGCATCACTTGTGAAATGATTAAGACACTAGGATTTTTACAACAAAGCCAAATCAGCTAGTTCCCCGATTGATGTTCCAAGAGAACATCCCCCTAATAAGCCAATTCGAGCCTACATCGATTAGCTATCTTCTTTGAGAACCACATGTCTCACCGAGCTCAAACCTATTTATATCCTCACCCTTGTTCTAAAGATGAATTTGAGCTAAATAAACATATTTCATGAACAATGTAGACATTATATTTTGTCCAGAGAATTTTTAATTATTTTTAAAATATAGAAAATTTAAAAAAAAAATAGAGATTTGTTTAAAAATTGAAATTTTCAATTATTTTGACCAGTAAATTCCTAAATTTTTAGTAAATTAAATATTTTATTTTTATTTTAGCAAATTTGTATGATTTTCAAGTTTTTCTTTAATTTTCATCTTAAAATAGGATTTTAAATTTCCATATTTTTCAATTTTAGTTTTAGAAAGTAAAATTATTATTATATATTTTTATATATAAACTAAAGTGTTAAAATTAAAATTTTGAAATAAATAATCTAAAAATGATTTTTCATGAATTAAGGGATTTTTATTTATTTTATTTTCTTAATATTAAAAAAAAGATAAGAAAAGGAAAGGAAAGGTAAGAAAAAAAATAATTAAATTAAAAAAAATAATAATAAAAAAGCCTAATTATAGATAGCTCACCGAGCCACCTATACCAAAAACCATAGCACATAACCCTCTCCTCTAAATCGATCAACTCTCTCCCTCTCTCATAACACACCCAAAATATTTTTCTCGCTCTCGAAACCAGCGATTTATTGACTAGCAATAAAACTCCATGCTATCATCATCTAACGTCACAGTTCAATCATTCATCACATGAATATCCACATATTTATATCGACAGCTTTTGTCAAGCAGCGTGATGCTCACTACCTCTATAATCATTAATATCACATACTGATTATAGAATACAAATAGAGGTGACGGTCTCTCCGGAATTAATGATGCCCAGTCATCATTCCTATGACCATGAATATTTATTGTATTTGTTTGAGAGCGATCTGTTATCCATATTCTCAACACTTGAGAATAGATCCTCTTACAAAATACTAATGGACTAGAAATATATATTTAATACAATGGAACATTTGATTTATACAAACATATATTTATTGCCATTAATTATAATGTTATTTTACATTTACATAAATATATACACTGCTCTAGGGCATATACTCTAACAGTCTTGGTTTAGGTACAAATGAAATTAAGAAATACAAATTTAAATAAAACGAAACACATTAATAATATAAGACATAATTCAACTATTAGAGTCTAATAAACTTAAAATAACCATTACAATTACATTGCAAATAATCCTTTATACTATGAAAAATAAAATCATACTTTGAAACCAAGTAGAATGAAATTATATATATATAAAAAAAAAAAAACTGACAACAAAAAATTAAATAAGAGTCCTAATCATCTTCATCAAAATCAGCTCTAACCCAACTAGGTTGCTCCTCATTCAAAATTCGAACATTCAATTCTACTAGGTCAGCAGCATCATCCTCTTCATCCTCATTACCCATATCATAAACATCCCTCGGTGATACCCTCAAAACAACATACCAATTCACACTCTTAGGGTCTTTCACATAGAACACTTGATCAACTTGAAAAGAAAATACATATGGGTCGTCCTCTAATCTTGCACCCGTATGTATTTGACGAGAAAAATTAACAAGAGTAAACCCAAATTCATCTTTTTTGATGCCCATATTTGTATAGACATCAAACCACTCACACTTAAATAATACTATTTTGAAACTACCATAATAATTCAATTCAATAATCTCTTTCAATCTACCATAGTAAATCTGTCCACCCTCTTCAGCAGCATTAACTACACCACTATTTTGAGTCACTCTTTGATCTTCTCGTGATGTAGTATGAAACCTGATTCCTTTTATAATGATGCCAGAGTATCTCTTTACAACCTTGTTAGGACCCTTACCAAGTGCTATAATTTCTTCTGATATTGTCGAGTTGTCCGCTATGCTTAAAACCTACCATATCAGTAATAATAAATTTTTATTAATGACAATTCTTTAGGTTATTAGCAAGACATAATTTTAAACAAATTTACCTTGTTTTGGAACCATTCATGAAAATTTTCATTTATAAGCCTATATATCTTATTTTGATCAAGGCGAGAATGTTAACGCTTTCTACTCTTTTCAGCGTCAATGAATTCTCTACATAATATATAATATTCATATTAAAATTAAGAAAATATTAAACTTCATATATACTTAGATAATAATAAAGCTATCCTTACTGACGAAATACTTCAATCTCATCACAATGGCGTTACATATAACGATGTGCTTGAAGTAATGAAAGATCATCTAAGACAACATCTTCTGCCTTTCCTATAAATTGACCTCCACTTGAAAACAAGTATTTAATTTTTTCATTTGGAGACAAGTCAGGATTACGTAAGGGTCGATTAAATCTTGATTCTACTCCTTCAAGGTATCTTGAACAAAATAATAAGCACTCTTCTGCTATATACCATTCTGTAATTGATCCCTCCGGATGTGATCTATTACGGACTGATGATTTATAACATACAAAAGACCTTTTTGAGAGAAAAAAGACAACTTCATAGTGTGATTGAGAAAAGGAATAATAAAAGAAAGATAATTTGAGGTATATGTATTCTTAACATACCTTTCTTGGGGATACATCCATATATATTGTACTGGACCTCCAAGTTTTACCTCTTCCACCAAATGGATCATTAAATGAATCATTACAGCGAAAAAAGATGGAAGAAATGTTTTCTCCATATTGCATAGAGTTAATGCAATATGCTTTTGAATTTTGTTAAGCTCGTTCACAGCAAGAACTTTTGCACATATGGCCTTAAAAAAGGCAGCTATCTCTATTACAATTGAAGTCACTTGTTTAGATGGACTACATGCACGTAATGCTATAAGAAGAAGGTTTTCTGTAAGTATGTGACAATCATGACTTTTAAGACCACTAATTTTACGATCTTTCTAGTTTACACACCTAGAAATGTTAGATGCATAACCATCAGGTAATTTCACATCCTTAAGAACTTGACAAAAAATGTCCTTCTCCTTTATAGTCATTGTAAAGCAAGCTGCAGGCCATCAACTTTTCCCGTTCTCACATACCTGAGGGTGGAGTTCTTGTCTAATATTCAAATCAACTAAGTCAAGACGTGCTTTCAAATTATCCTTTGACTTATGTTCAAGATTCAATAATGTGCCAATAAAATTATCACAAACATTTTTTTCTATATGCATCGCATCAAGATTATGTCTCAATAAGTTATATTGCCAATATGGCAACATAAAAAAGATGCTCTTTTTCTTCCACCAATTCATGGCATTAGTAGCTTCGCATCCTTCTGCTGTCTCTTCACCAATTCCTCCTATTGATCTCCCATCCTTTTCCTTTTTGCCTTTTTTCTCTTAGCTCTAGATTGTGTTCTTAATGTGAACTGAATGCCATCCAATTGCTTCAAAACATCACTGCCACTAAGTCGTATTGGTGCCTTTCCTAACTCCTCGACCCCATCAAAATATTCCTTCTGTTGGCGAAAGGCATGACCCTCAGGTAACCACTGTCAATGACGCATATAGCAATGCTTACCACCATTATATAGCCACTTTGAATGTGTGAACTCAGCACAACAAGGACATACAATCTCTCATTTAGTGCTCCAACTAGATAAATAACCGTATGTAGGCAAATCGTTTATGGTCCACATTAATGCAACCCGCATTTGAAAGTTTTGATTGTAGAGGCATCATAAGTTCCTACGGCTTCCCATAATTGCTTCAACTCTTCAATCAGAGGTTGTAAGTAAGTATCAATATTATTTCCAGGACACTTTTCACCTGGAATGATCATTGAAAAAATAAAAGAAGATTGTTTCATGCAAATCGAAGGTGACATGTTGTAGTTGACTAACACAACCGGCCAAGTGCTATAAGATGTGCTCATAGATCTGAAGGGATTGACACCATCACTTGCAAGAGCAAGTCTAACATTCCAAGCATCACCACAAAAGTCTGAAAACCTAGCATCAAAGGCTTTCCATGCTTCTCCATCCGTAGGATGTCTTAGCAATCCATCCTTTTTACGACCCTCTTCATGCCATCTCATCTCATTAGAGGTTTTAGTAGAGGAAAACAACCTCTTAAGTCTTGGAATTAAAGGAAAGTAACGCAAGACTTTTATCGGCCTCTTCTTTCCAGTAACAGAAGAGAATTGTGTATTGCTAGTGGTATTTCTTTGGTTTCCTTTACTAACCACCCACCTTGAAGACCTACAAGTAAGACAAGACTCTTGATTTTCATTCTCACCCCAAAACAGCATACAATGATTAGGACATGAATGGATCTTCTCATAATTAAGGTCTAATACCCTAGACCTTAAATATTTCGATTTGCGTAAGTATGAATTAATTTGAATTGTATTGTGTTTAGAAGTTTAAATTTAATGTGATTACATGTGAAATTGAATGTTGAATTTATGATTAAATTCCATAAGTATGTGAACATGTATATGTGTAGCTAATGCCACAAGGTGGCCGGCCATAGTGCAATTAATGGGAAGGATATGGACCAAAATTGATATTTATTGTGCTAGAAATGAGTTAGTGGAGAATGGGTCCCATTCTCCACTAATATCATTTTATAATGCTTATTATTAGGTTCAATGAACCTAGACTAAATACATCTTCATATTTTCAATTGTTTTATTTAATTTAAAAAGAAAATGCCAAGCTTCCAAGGGAAGCTGCTCACTTTTGACCATTCAATCTCCATGATTTAATCATGGCCATTCAATTTAATTGAAGACAATAAATCAACATTTCATTTCTATCATCTTTATCAAAAGTTCTCTAAAGTTTTCTCTCAACTTTTCTTCTTCTTTTCTTCAATTAGTCAAGGAAATCACCATCAAAAATGAAGATCCAAAGGTAATAACTTTTAGATCTAAAGTTTCTTCTTCATTTGAAGGATGTTTTTCTTGTATATGACTTGTGATCTTCTTTTTTTCATTTCTTTGAGATTTACCCAAAAGGGTTTCTAGGAAAATGATTTTCTTTGTGAAAATGCATCTAGATGATGGTTTATAATCATGATCTAGGTATATTGAATGTGTAGAAATGAATTTACAAAATGGGTTTCCAACTTTCTTACTTTGAAGAGAATGGGTTTCAAATTTACTCATTTGATAATGATTGATTTGATAAAAAATGGGTTTTTTAAGATTCCTTGCTTAATCTAAGTTTTGGTTGATAAAATGAGTTTAACTTGTATTCATGACATGATTTGGTAGTAATTTGGCATTGGGTATGAAATAGGGGTTTTTCTTCTCAAGGGATTTGGGGGATTTTTCCAGAAATTCAAGCCAGACTTAGGGTACGGGCAAGGGTACACCCGTATTATTGGGCTTAACCATTGCTACTGCTTATTTTTTTTAAGGTATGGGCGTACCCTCTGGGCGTACCAATTGGGAATGCCCAATTTTAGCATGCTTTTATTTCAATCCTAGGCATGCTAAATTGTCATATATGATCAATGTGGAGTATAATTGAAGGGAATGGGACATTGGTCTAAGGTGTTTTAGACCCAATAGAAAGTATGTGTATTGATTATTGATTGTTAATGGTATTGATATATGATATATTGTTGATTGATATGTGATTGTATGATAAGTATAGAACTAGAGTATAAGTATTAGAATCTCTCATGGTTCTATAGATAAGTTAGGAAATGATGATCGAAATTGTGATAAATTGAAATGGTTCTTGTAGAACCTAAAGATCAAGTACAAGAGGAATCGGGTGATCATCATTTCTGCTTGTGTTGATTTGGGAGCAAATGAGTCCTAAGGTGAGTACATGATAATCAATGTGTTATGGGCATTAACCCATTGTATAACCATTCATTCATAATATCAATTTGATTACTTGATTAAACTTATGTTCCATTGATATCTATCCATGAACCAAATATATTGAAACATTATTGAGACATTTGGTCTGCCGCATATTGATATAAAGATGGTACATTGAAACTTTATTCATTAATGAGTACCATAGTTTATTTGAATCCCTAATATGTTCAATTATATAAATGTGATAAATCGGTTAAAGCAGAAATCCCCATCTGATGTGGGGTATACATTAGTCATATGCACATGGTAAAGAAGGCCCGACGGATAGGGATAGTGTATCCGCCTTAGCTGAGAAATGTGGTCCTAGCCGGGAGACCTGATCAGTCTCTCGCTCGAATCTTTATGAGTGTGCGAAGCATTAGCCGACACTCGATCTAAATGTGAATGAGAACATACCGTTCTCGAATTTCTGATTTCTGCTAAAATAAAGTAAATTGTGTTCAATTGCTATACTTCAAATTCCATTTATTGGTTTCATAAATGAACCCCATTGTGATGAATTCAATTACCTAATTGATTATATTGCCTAAAAGCATTAAAGCTATTTCATTCATATATTCTTCATTGTACCCAGCCGGTATAACATGTTGATATTATGTATTCACTGAGATTTTTATCTCACCCCTTAGTGATTTATTTTTTCAGGTGCTATAGAGTTTGAGACAAGATAAAACTCAAGCTTCATCTTCTCGCTTAGGAATTACTCTGTCCGCTTTCATTTTTTTCCATTTTGATTGTATCATAATGAGTATGTATCTCCAAGAGTCAAGTCTAGAGTTCTATGGTCATTGTGATATTGAGATGTTTTAGATTGTTATATCTTCCTATATTTCATTTGGACTGTAATATATGATATATTATCGTATTGCACTAATGGCATACATTTAATGTATGGATAATATGGAATGGATATAGTATGTGTATCAGGTTCTGATATGGGAATAGTTATATGCATGATTGGTTATAGATTAGTAATGGGTTCTACGGGTTTTCGGTGGCCTTACGCTTACCCATGCCCTAAGACCGTCACGGCTCGAAAGTCGGATCATGACAAGGTTGGTATCAGAGCAAAACTTAAGTCTAATCTAGACTTCATATGTGTAAGAGTCATAGAGTATAAGTGAACCATGGAACATAGGAATTCCTAAACGTCTTTGAAGTCCATCATTATGTTAGTTCCGCGAAAACTCAATATGTATGTGTACTAAAATTAAATGTTTATATATTTGCTATATGTGATATTGTTGAGATTGTTAATCTTGTTGTGTAGATGCCTCCGCGAAGACGACAGTATAGGTCAGTAAGAGATAGAGAGATATCGAATTTGGCGTCCATTGCTAGGCCTGAGCCTATAGAGTCTGACCCGGAAGAAGATCTTGATCCGGTGTGGGTAGCTCGGATGAGAGCCAGATGTGTTGATCTAAAGAGAGATAACCGCCTGCTATGGCAAGAGCTAGTTGACCTCCGGAGGGAGATGAGAGTGATGCGTTGGGAGATGGCTAGAGTGGTTCATCCTTATGAGCACCCGAGGGCCGGTTATATGCCACCTCTTCGTGATTTGATGCTAGGATTTACTGAGCATATTTATATGGCTTGTGGTAGATTGGATCATCCAGCAGAGAGATGCCCACTTAGGAGGCGTAGAGTATCCCCTTCTTTGCTGTCTACCTGGCATAAGAGTGTTGGCATCGTAGAGAGTGGAGCTGCTTATGCGAGTATGGATAGAGATGTGGGAGATGCTAACAGGGTTAGTCGCCTATAGTAGTGTTCTATATGTATATATAGCCTAAGATAGATTAGAAGGCTGGATAGCACTGAAAGGCCGTAGCATAGTATGTTTATTTTGTCTATAAAGATACATATATAGTATGAGTAAATATGTTTGAATTGTGATTCTAAGTGTCCGAATGTGAAAGGCCTTGCGTGGCTAGTATATAGTAAACATGGGACACGAGATTGATACATGAGTAATCTAACATCATTTTATACTAATGAAAAGTTATATGATATATACAAGAGAGACAATTATGTTAAATTGCATCAGTGTTTTGAATGCATATGTGAATGCTTATATGTGATTTGAAGGTGCATTAAATGCTGCAATTGTGATTGATTGAATGATGCTATGATTGTATATGAATGTATGTTTATCATAAATTAGCATAACATGTGGATTGTGTTGAATTGATTATTGAATTTTGGCATTTATCTATAATAGTATGCCGCCTTGAAGAAGGATACGATTAGAGGAGCATGATTCCTCTAATAGTGATAGTATAGCACCGGATATTGCTTCGGTTGCTGCCTCGATTCACGATGAATCTGAGGGATTGTCTCGTTCAAGGCAACATATGGCTGATGATATGGAGTTTGAAGCCCCAAAGAATATGGAAGCGATGAGGCAAGAGATACGCGAGCTGAGGCGCGAACTTGCAGACTTGAGGCGACATCAACAAGAGATGCCTTCACCTCTACCAAGAGTACCACCTATTCAAAGGCGTGATGAGGGGATTCCTCTACCGCCTAGACCACCGCGAAGAGTAAGGGGAAGGAGAATGCTTCCTGATGGAGTCACTGTTAATGACTTCAAGAAGATGAAACCTCCTGAGTTCAAAAGAGAAGAGGGTGAAGACCCGCGAGAATTTCTAGATGAGCTGGATAAAATCACGCAATGATTACCATGCTCGGACGAGAAGGTGATTGAGTTAGTTGGGATGCAACTCAAGAGAGAAGCATGGGAATGGTTCCAAAGGAATATTGTGGATTGATTGTATAGGGATGAACCGCCCAGTTGGGCTAAGTTCACGCAAGAGATGATGGATGAGTTTCTGACGAAAGGAGAAAGGCAGAATCAAGCACTTCAATTCGAGCAATTGAAGCAGAAGCCTGGCATGTCTGTGTCGGACTACGCCAGAGAATTCAAGAGACTTAGCAAATATGCTCCGCATATTGTGCCAACGGAAGCTAGTCGCATTGATAGATTCTGAAGAGGTTTGATCGCACCGCTCTACAATGTGCTCGTAGCCATAGATTTCTCCACTATGGCCAAGTTGATTGACCGAGCAAAGTTGATGGAAGCAAGACACAAAGCAAAGAAAGCAGAGAGAGCATATTACACCTTCTAGTGTGCAACATCAATCCCGAGAAGGGGAAAACAAGAGCATAAATCAAGCTACTAGTGTGTCTATTGCATCGACACCCGGGAATGCGAGTACCTATCGGCAAGGACAAAAAAGTTAGACAATCTACAACTGCACTACCTGTGGCAAAAGACATGGAGAAATTTATCGCAGAATTTCGGGAGCTTGCCACAAGTGTGGGCAAGTGGGACATTTCATCAAGGATTGTTCGATGAGAGGAGAACAAAGGACAACTACTGTTGCTTCGCAACCAACCGTGCAAATGAGTCAAGTTGATACTCGTGGATAAGGAGGGAAAGGCAGGAATCAAGGCTATGCCTCCAGTTCTATGCAAGCAGTTGAAGGTAAAGGCAAGGGAAAATCGTATGCTCTAAATCCGCAAGAAGCATGAACATCGAATAATGTGGTGACAGGTACTGTCCTTTTTCATTCTTCATATGTGAGAAGCTTATTTGATTCGGGTACAATGCACTCTTTCATATTGCCCTGTTTTGCTAAGAAGTTGAATAGAGTTAAAGAATTGATGCATGAACCCTTAGCTATAGCTACACCTTTGGGTAAGGTAGTAGAAGTGAATCATATGTATAGAGAGTGTATAGTGGAAATTGAAGGTAGAAAGTTTGTGGCAGATTTGATTGAGTTAGAAGTGTTAGAATTTGACGTCATTCTAGGTATGGATTGGCTGTCGAAACATGATGCTTATGTGGAATGTCGCGAAAAGAGGATTAGATTCAAGATGGCGAATGGAGAAGAAGTTGTGTACCAAGGAGAGAGAAATGATACACCTGCGAATCTTATCTCTGCTATTGGAGCTAAGAGATTAATGAGAAAAGGATGCCGAGCCTATTTAGCTCAAGTAAGGGATACGAGGAAAACTTCTAAGAGTGTAGAGGAATTGCCAGTTATAAGTGAATTCCTATATGTATTTCTGGATAATCTACCAGGATTGCCTCCGGATAAGGAGATCGAGTTCAACATCGAATTACATTCGGGAACGCAACCCATTTCGATACCTCCATATCGAATGGCACCGACTGAATTGAAGGAACTGAAGGTGTAACTACAAGATTTACTGGACAAGGGTTTCATTTGACCTAGTAGCTCATTGTAGGGAGCCCCAGTATTGTTCGTCAAGAAGAAGGATGGATCTTTTCGACTGTGTATTGACTATAGACAGTTGAACAAAGCGACAATGAAGAATAAGTATCCTCTACCCAAAATCGATGATCTTTTTTATCAGTTACAAGGGGCGAGTTACTTTTTGAAGATAGACCTACGGTCTGGTTATCAACAACTCAAAATTAAAGGGGAGGACATTCATAAGACTGCATTCAGAACGTGATACGGTCACTACGAGTTTACGGTGCTACCTTTTGGGCTAATAAACGCACCAGCAACTTTCATGGATCTAATAAATCGTGTGTTCAAGCCGTTTCTGGACAAGTTCATTATTGTCTCCATTGATGATATATTGGTCTACTCAAAGAACAAAGAAGAGCACGAGGAACATCTGAGGATGGCATTGCAGACACTGAGAGAACACCAGCTATATGCAAAATTGTCAAAGTGTGAGTTTTGGTTAGATCGCATATGCTTTCTAGGCCACATAGTGAGCAGAGATGGAATTCAAGTAGATCCTCAAAAAGTGGAAGCAGTAGCAGATTGGCCACGACCTACTACGGTCACTGAGATTCGAAGTTTCTTAGGATTGGCCGAGTATTATCGGCAATTTGTGAAGGATTTTTCATGGATTGTGGCACCATTGAGAAAGCTGACGAGGAAACAAGTCAAGTATAATTAGGATGAAGCCTGTGAAGAGAGCTTTTAGAAGCTGAAGAACTGTTTGATATCGGCTCCAGTTCTAGCATTACCTGAAGGAGAAGGGGGTTATGCTATATATTGTGATGCATCAAGGGTCGGATTAGGATGCATCTTGGTGCAAAATGGGAAAGTCATTGCCTATGCATCACGACAGCTCAAAAGACATGAAGTTAATTATCCGACTCATGACTTGGAGATGGCAGCAGTTATTTTCGCATTAAAGATATGGAGACACTATTTGTATGGGGAGAAGTGTGAGGTCTTCACCGACCATAAAAGTCTCCAGTATATTTTGAAGCAGAAAGAGTTGAATTTGAGACAAAGAAGATGGGTGGAGTTGTTAAAAGACTATGATTGTCAAATCTTGTATCACCTTGGAAAAGCCAACGTAGTGGCTGATGCTTTGAGCAGGAAGTCTATGGGAAGTTTTTCCCATATAGCAGTAGGCAAGAGGCACCTTATGAAGGAATTGAAAGAGCTGTTCAATAAGGGTCTTCAACTCGAAGTAAATGGATCGCAAGTGCTCATAGCTTACTTCAAAGTGGAATCAAGACTCCTTGAAGAAATCAAAGCCTCATAAGACAGAGATCCATAGTTAGTAAAGATCAAAGATGAAGTGAGAAAAGGGACAAACTCCAGAATTCGATATCAAGGATGAAGTCCTTAGATGTAGAAATCGTATATGTGTACCAAGCATGGAAGGTTTGAGGGAGAGAATCTTGAAAGAAGCGCATCAAACTCCCTACAGTGTTCACCCAGGCGCTACAAAGATGTACCAAGATGTTAAAGGCTATTATTGGTGGCCAAGAATGAATAAAGATGTAGCGAACTTTGCAGCATCATGTCTCACCTGTCAATAAGTGAAGATAGAGCATCAAAAACCATCTGGTTTGCTGCAAGAGATCAAGTTACCTGAATGGAAATGGGAGCGCATTGTCATGAATTTTGTAGTAGGATTACCAAGAACCTAGAAGGGATATGATTTGATTTGGGTTATCGTGAATCAACTCACGAAGACAGTTCATTTCTTACCAGTAAAGATAACGTATACTGCCATGCAGTATGCACAACTCTATGTGGATCAAATAGTAAAGCTACACGGAGTTCCAATCTCAATCATTTCAGACAGAGGCACCCAGTTTACTTCGAGATTCTGGCATAAGCTACAAGGAGCAATGGGTACTCAACTAGATTTCAGTACTGCATTCCATACGCTGATTGATGGACAGTCTGAAAGGACAATTCAGACATTGAAAGATATGCTTAGAATGTGTATCATGGATTTTAGGGGCAGCTGGGACAAGCACCTACCATTAGTTGAATTTTCGTACAACAACAGTTATCATTCATGTATGGGAATGGCTCCTTTCGAAGCGTTTTATGGAAGAAAGTGTCGATCACCCGTATATTGGGTTGAAGTGGGTGACCAGCATATTGAAGCGCCAGATTTGTTAAAAGAGACCATGGAGAAAATACCACTGATTTGTGAGAGATTAAAGATTGCATTTAGCCGATAGAAAAGATACGGAGATCCAAAGAGGAAAGAAGTTCATTTCATGGTAAGGGACCATGTGTTCCTAAAAGTATCACCAATGAAGGGAGTGATGAGGTTTGAAAAGAAAGGAAAGTTATCACCTCATTTTGTAGGGCCGTTCGAAATCTTGAGCAAAGTGGGAGAAGTATCATATAGATTGGCCCTACCACCGACGTTGGAACACGTTCATCCAATATTTCACGTATCAATGTTGAGGAAGTATATTCCTAACCCTTCACACGTATTGCAACCCCAAAACATGGATATAAGTGAAGACCTTTCGTATGAAGAAATTCCTGTCGCAGTCATAAATTGACAAATGAAAAAGCTCAGAAACAAAGAGATTTCAATGGTAAAGATTCAATAGAGGAATTAAGACATTGAAGAAAGCACGTGGGAAAGTGAGAGGGATATGCGTCAACGATATCCCCAATTATTTCAATGATTATGGCACGTTCACTAAATTTGAGGACGAATTTTTCTTTCAGGAGGGTAGAATGTAATACCCTAGACCTTAAATATTTCGATTTGTGAAAGTACGAATTAATTTGAATGGTATTGTGTTTAAAAGTTTAAATTTAATGTCATTACATGTGAAATTGAATGTTGAATTTATGATTAAATTCCATAAGTATGTGAACATGTATATGTGTAGCCAATGCCACAAGGTGGCCGGCCATAATGCAATTAATGGGAAGGATATGGACTAAAATTGATATTTGTTCTGCTAGAAATGAGTTAGTGGAGAATAGGTCTTATTCTCCATTAACATTATTTTATAATGCTTATTATTAGGTTCAATGAACCTAGACTAAATACATCTTCATATTTTCAATTGTTTTATTTAATTTAAAAAGAAAATGTCAAGCTTCCAAGGAAAGCTACTCATTTTTTATCATTCAATCTCCATGATTTAATAATGGCCATTCAATTTAATTGAAGACAATAAATCAACATTTCATTTCTATCATCTTTCTCAAAAGTTCTCAAAAGTTTTCTCTCAACTTTTCTTCAATTGGTCAAGGAAATCACCATCAAAAAGGAAGATCCAAAAGTAATAACTTTTAGATCTAAAGTTTCTTCTTTATTTGAAGGATGTTTTTCTTGTATATGACTTGTGATCTTCTTTTTTTCATTTCTTTGAGATTTACCCAAATGGGTTTCTAGGAAAATGATTTTCTTAGTGAAAATGCATCTAGATGATGGTTCATAATCATGATCTAGGTGTATTGAATGTGTGGAAATGAATTTACAAAATGGGTTTCCAACTTTCTTACTTTGAAGAGAATGGGTTTCAAATTTGTTCATTTGATGATGATTGATTTGATCAAAAATGGGTTTTTTAAGATTCCTTGCTTAATCTAAGTTTTGGTTGATAAAATGAGTTAAACTTGTATTCATGACATGATTTGGTAGTAATTTGGCTTTGGGTATGAAATGGGGGTTTTTCTTCTCAAAGGATTTGGGGGATTTTGCCAGAAATTCAAGCCAGACTTGGGGTACGGGCAAGGATACGTCCGTATTATTGGACGTACCATTGCTACTGCCTGTTTTTTTTAGGGTACGGGCATACCCTCTAGGCGTACCAATTGAGAATGCCCAATTTCAGCATGCTTTTATTTCAATCTTAGGCAAGCTAGATTGTCATATATGATCAATGTGGAGTATGATTGAAGGGAATGGGACATTGGTCCAAGGTCTTTTAGACCCAATAGAAAGTATATGTATTGATTATTGATTGTTAATTGTATTGATATGTAATGTATTATTGATTGATATGTGATTGTATGCTAAGTATAGAACTAGAATATAAGTATTAGAATCTCTCATGGTTCTACAGATAAGTTAGGAAATGATGATTGAAATTGTGATAAATTGAAATGGTTCTTGTAGAACCTAAAGATCAAGTACAAGAGGAACCGGGTGATCATCATTTCTACTTGTGTTGATTTAGGAGCAGAGAAGTCCTAAGGTGAGTACATGATAATCAATGTGTTATGGGCATTAACCCATTGTATAACCATTCATTCATAATATCAATTTGATTACTAAATTGAACTTATGTTCCATTGATATCTATCCATGAACCAAATATATTGAAACATTATTGAGACTTTTGGTCTATCTCATATTGATATAAAGATGGTACATTGAAACTTTATTCATTGATGAGTACCATAGTTTATTTGAATCCCTAATATGTTCAATTGTATAAATGTGATAAATCGGTTAAAGTAGAAATTCCCATCTGATGTGGAGTATACATCAGTCATGTGCACATGATAAAGAAGGCCCGACGAATAGGGATAGTGTATCCACCTTAGTTGGGAAAGGTGGTCCTAGCCGGGAGACCTGATCAGTCTCTCGCTCGAATCATTATGAGTGTGCGAAGCATTAGCCGACACTCGATCTAAATGTGAATGAGAACATACCGTTCTTGAATTTCTGATTTCTGCTAAAATAAAGTAAATTGTGTTCAATTGCTATACTTCGAATTCCATTTATTGGTTTCATAAATGAACCCCATTGTGATGAATTCAATTACCTAATTGATTATATTGCCTAAAAGCATTAAAGTTATTTCATTCATATATTCTTCATTG
>CATKHJ010050345.1:0-10987 GCA_949750685.1 Vernicia montana
TTAGGATTCCCTCGAACTGACTTGAGAGAAACCACAAACAACCACCCAAAAGAAAACTTTTAACTGAAAAGGCAGCTCTCTCGAACCAAGCCTTAGAAAATGCTAGCTTTTAATCAATTAGGTTTGATTTTTGCTAGTCAAGTGTGTTAAGTTGTGTAGAAATAAATGGAAATGAAGGGTTTATATAGGTAAGAGGGGGGGGGGGGAACATTTCTCACGTTTTTCAATGTGGGAAAACTGAACAAAATAGCCAAAACAGCACATAGAGCTTCTAGGACCGCACACGAGGAAAAGTGGACCGTATAAAGCAATGCAGGACCGCACAGGGGAACATGGACTATACAAGCCCCTAAAATGGACCGCACAGGCCTGTGCAGAACCGCACAGGTCCTGTGCGATTCCTGGGGGACCCTGTACGGTCACCCAGGTCAGACGGGACCGATTCTTCTGATTTTTTGATCCTTTCTTGCCCATTTCAGGTTTTGAGACTTATTTGCTTGTCCGAGGGTTCGGACGGTGCAAAATTCAGGGTTAACAAGGTGTCAATCTAAATTAATAGAATACCAATTTAGTTCATTGCTTGATTTAATTGAGTTGTTGTTCATGAAATATATGTCGAGTCTAGGAGGATTCAATATCTAGGTTATTCCCATCATCAATTATCTTTGCAATTTATTTTTTTTATTTCTTAGTTAAATCTTTTAGTTTAATTAGATACTTTTAGCTTAATTATTATTCAAACAATTTGATTCACTAAACAACTATTGAAATTTGAGTTAATACTTGATCCTTGTCCTACGTGGAATGATAACTAATTCACTATATATTACTTGAGCGACTTGTACACTTGCGATAGCATTGTGTTATCAAAAATACACATTAGTTATGTAGATATTCCTATTAATAGTTAATTGGATTAGTAATTCATTGATATTCATATGGAGATTTCATTTCGAAATAATGAAGAATGTAGAGACTTATGAATAGTGATTGTAATTGTATATTTTGTGATTAGAAGTTATTAAGTGTAATTTCTTTTTGATGAGCTTAAAGAGTATGTACATATAGTGAGAATGGAGACATGAATGAAGTAAGCTATATCTATTGGGAGATAAGCACTTGAGGAATAAGTACTTTTAAGAAAATTTGAGGATGAATTTTATGAAGGTCGGGAGAACGTAATAACCCAGATTTCAATAAATAGGGAAGATGCCTATAGTAAGGATGTGAGAGTGTTTTAAACAGGGTAATTATTATTTTGGCAAAGATAAAGAGGACATTAGTAGGAAATTAAAGATGATGTTAGGAATATGTAATTATAAGTATTAGTGTAAGTGCACGGTAGTATTGTAAGTTAAGTGCAATGTATATGTTTGTTGAAAGAATTAGATAAGCTAAGTGTACAGAATTAATGTAAATGCTTTAGGAATGATTTTTTTTTATGTGGTTTATATATGTGTTATAATTTAAAGAGTTATATGTATATACATAAGTGTATGAAATTTTGTGAGTATTGTGTGTATGGTTATTGAATAATTTAAATTATATGAGAATGAATTTAAGAATTAATTGTCCTTTAGTGATATATAATGGTTAAGTGATGAGTTATAAGTGATTTTAAATAATTGGATGCAATTAATATGGAGATTTAATCAAGTAGAATTAATTGGAAGATGATTGGATGGAAGAATAATGGAATTAAAGAAAGAGAAGTGAAGAATCTGAATTTTTATGATTATTTAGAGGATTTTGGAGGCTAAATTATAGAAAGTTTAAAACATAAAAATATTAATTTATATGTAAAATATTTGGATATAAATCAGTTTTTCAATTGAAACTATACGTTATGAGTTATAGACAAGAATATGGAGATTGTTCAGACTAAGTTGGCACAGAAATAGGGTAAATTTTAAAAATTCACCATAAATTGTGTAGTGTATATTTTGATCTAAATTTTGGATATGTTGTATATTTTTGTGTCTAGTTTAAGTATAAAAATAATAGAGTCATTTGGACAAATATATCTCAATTTATTGCAGGCGGAACAAAAGTGGGTTTGATAGAGCGAGAGAAAGAAAAGGGGACAACAAGAGTTTTAAGGTGCACAGTCGTGCACATTCATTTTGCATAACTGTGAAACTCAAAAATGGTACTATCCACTTTGTTTTGGTCATCCAAATGAAGAGATAAGCTTGCATTTATTGCTTCTCACCTATCAAAGTCAGATTATTATGTATATGTAGGTCTTCTTAAGCTTCTAAACCATTTCTTTCTCCTTCCCTTCACGTTTTCTTCCTCACAAAGAACTCTCAAGTAAAATTTTCTTTAGTTTCTTCTTTTCTTAAGATTAAGATCAAGAAATTTAAGAAAGGATTTCAAGGATTGAGTTTTCGAGGAGAAAGGATTTGATGGAAGAAGAAATCTTTAAGGTAAGCTCTTGAATTCTTTGAGTTTTTCAATTGGTTTAATTTAATTTAAGTTAATTAAGGATTATTAGATGGATTAAGAGTGATTATAGTAAATGATTTAAGAAATATGGATTTTTATAGATTTAATTGGAATTCATGGAAAAACCTAAGTATGGTAACTTTAACTTGAGCTTGATTTTTCATAGATAGGAAGTATAGTTATTAAAATGATATGAGAATTAAGAAATTGTGATATATGTTGCAAGAGATGAATTCTTTGTTGGATGTAACTTATGGAACCTTAGGTCAGTAAATCCTAGGTTCAAGCTTGAATTGATATGGTTACGAGGCATTATAGTAGCCAAGTGTAGAAATTAAGAATTCATGAATAAATTTAAGAACTAAATTATATGCTTAAGGTTTTAAGATTGGAAATTGATATGTATGAATTGGGATTTTCATGTATAGGTAAAAACTGAGCCAATAATTGGATAAGCTCTATATTATTTGAGTTGAATTGAGGGTAATTAAAAAGATATAGAACATGAGGTAAGTTATGGAATGTGTATTTGCCTTACTTGATTTTGCATTGGCCTATTTGTTATAATGCCTAAATTGAATTGTTAATTGTTATTCTTACTATTACCATTTCTATGGATATTGTTTATTGACTCTATGTTCATTGCTATTGACATGTTGTTCATTTGATCCTAAAGGCCTTTGAACTAAGACCATATTGTTTTATTGAAGCCATTTGGGTTAAATTGTATCATGCCCATAAAATGATTCTATTGAACTCAATGTGTAATAGAACACCCATCTAATGGGGGAAAAACCATTAGACCTAGTGCACTTGGTTATGCCTTACATAGGGAGGGCAATACCTTAGGCAAGTGTTCAAAGAAATGCACATTAAATAAGCCTTACCTAGAGAGGGCAGTACTCTAGGCTGTAATATGAGATAGTGCACATTAAACAGTGTTATACATGATAGTGACTGTGGGGACGCTCACGATTGAATTGACGGATCATTGATGGTTTTGTTACTACATTTTATATCATTGGTGCCTTTTATTCTTGGCACATTTGTTTATTTTTTATTGAAACCCTAATAAATTGATATGCACTGATAGTAGTATATGTTGTATGAGCCATATAATAGTTATGTAATAGTAGATAATAATTCCCAATGGCATGGTAAATATATTCATTATGTGAAAAAGGTTTCATATTATTGAATATAGTCCTTAAGTATTTTGTAAGAGGATCTATTCTCAAGTGTTGAGAACATGAGTGATAGATTGCTCTGAAACAAATACTTTAAATATGTTCGTGGTCATAGGATTAATGATTGGACATCATTAATTCCGAAAGACCATCACCTCTGTTTGTTTTCTATAATCAGTATGTGATACTTATGATTATAGAGGCAGTGAGTCGCATGTTGCTTAACATATGATGTCGATATAGACATGTGGATATTCATTGGATAAATAGTCAAACTATGACGTTAGATGATAATAATATGGAGTTTTATTGCTTGTCAATTATTTATCATCTACGTCATAATAGTGCATATAATCCTTTGACTTGAGGCATGTTGTACCTTATATATTTGTGATTAGGATTTGTTACTGCTTACATAGACGTGCTATTCATGTATGGATATATGGCATGTGATGGTTCTAAATTAGTTATATATGTTGGTAAGTGATCGCCAAGATAAAATTCATTACCTTGAGTAAACGAGGTTAAGATCCTATGTTATCTGGTTATTCTTGATACCAAAGTTCCTGGCCAGGACAGACAAATTCACTAGAAAAAAGTTTCTAGTAGGAATTTAATTATATCAAGAATTAGAATCGAGATAATGACATATGATCGAGACACATTAGGGTTTGACATAAACCATTACCCTAGCAAAGATTGAGATCTTTAATGAAGGGATTCAAGTGCATGATAATTTATGATCGATGGTCCATGTGATGTTTAAATGATCAACTGTAAACATTCATTTCTAATTATGTAGTCGCGATATGCTTTGCTAGGCATCACTCACGATTTATGGGACTAAGTATGAAATGGGGATTTCACATTAGTAGAGAAAAATATTTTTTCATTCTCATTGTTAATTAGACATGAACCTAGAAAGTCATACACCCAATAGTAACACCAATCAAGTGTAAAAGGTTTACCATAATAATTAATTAAAGTGTTTAATTAATTGATTAGTGGTAAAAGAATTGAACTTGTAATTAAATTTACAAGGACCCTAGCATGTCATGAAGTTTAAATCCATAAAGGTTTTATTTCAATTAAATCTTAATTTGTATGGGATACAAATTTAAAGGATTAAATTGAAAATGAATTGGACTAAACAAATGAAAGAATTAATTTTAAACTTGGTGGAAACCCTAAACACATAAGATGTGGCCAAAATTCATATGTGATATGGAAAGAAGCAATTTATGGGTTAGAGAAAATTCACTATTCACTAGCTCATTGGATGGATTTAGGGGTTAGAGAATTTACACTAAGGTTAAAATGGTTTTTTCTACTTTAGCTAATGGAAATGACAATTATGCCCTTAAGGGATAAAATAGTCATTTCACCGTTTGAGGAAGTAAAGTCCAACTTTGCTTCTTGAAGAAGTTCAAATTGGCTTCTTCTTCTTTTATGGAAGGGCTAAATGGTGGAAAAGCAAGACTAAAGGGTTAAGTCTTGCATTGAATATAAAAGTTATGAGTTTTTATGTTCTTGTAATGTTGAATTCATTTTAGAGTGAGAAGCAATTTCTAGAGAGAGAAGTTGAGAGAGAGAAAGAAAAGATGAAGAAAGATTTTCTTCTATTTTTCTTTTAATCTTCAATACTTTTCTTTGTTCTTTGTGAAAGAACAATTGCTATCATGAATTCAATTTTTCACTTGAAATAATTTAATTAGAGATTTGAAAGAGTTGAAAGAAAAAAATGAAGAAAGAGTTTCTTCAATTTTTTTTTAATCTTCAAATTCTTTTCTTTGTTCTTTATGAAAGAATAATTGTTTGGAATTGAAAATGGTTTAGTCTAAAACAATCAAAAGAGAAAACTTAATCTTCCTAAGGTTTTAGTGGGATGATCTTGAATCTAATTTGGGTAACCAAGAGAGGGATTCAAGAACAATCAAAGAAAACCAAAGGAAACTTGATGGTGGAACTAGGTGTGGATGATCTAGAGGCTTCACACTTGGGGAGCTCTTTGTCAAAGAATGAAGGAACCTACAAGAGGTAATGAGATTACTCTTTCTTATTCTTTATTTGCATATGTGTTTTACACATAAATTAAATTGATTGCTTGAATCAAGTTTGGACCAATAATGAGTGAAGTGAAATTTTAAATGGTTTGAAATTTCACCCCACTACCTAGCTTCCGCTGCTGTTGGCTCCACCCTTCCTTCATTAACTACCACTTCGACAATGAATCGAGTGTTACACCCTGTTACCAAGAAATTAATGGCTTCGAATGAAGTATAAGAGGACTACTTTAAGGTAATTTTTTTTTATTTAAAACAACATATATAGCTTTATAATTTAAGATATTATATGTATGTTTCATATACTAATTTTTTATTTTATTTTTTGTCTTAACCAGTCTCATTCGACCCATATAAGTTATTGCCCAAACACTTTTGGGGACTATGAAGATTTGAGAATTGCAATTGGAAAATGGTACTGCTACTGGGAGACATGTTATTGGATTAGGAGATGACACTTATGCGAGAACATATGAGAAAGAAGAAACTAGAGGTTTTGCATTAGATGAGTTGGTTTATGATCCTAATACTGTAGCATTCATACAGAATGATATACAAGATTCCTTGCATCAGTCTCCATCTTATGGACACTCCACTTCACTGCTATCTTCTGAACCCATGAATCCAGAGGTCCCTCCAGCACCCAAAAGACGTAATAGAAGTGAATTTGAAGGAAAATCTACCTCTTCTGAAACCAATAATATTCAATCAGATGTCATAAACAAACTCACTCATTATGTTGACAAGCTGCCTGACGTTACTAGTTCATTTGATAGTAGCGAATACAGTTGTTGGGATCTTATCAGGGAAATACCAGACTTGGATAAGCGTGTATGTTACAAGACATTTAAGTTGCTTAATACTAGAGTAAATAATATTCAGTCCGTGAAAATAACTCCTGAAAAACGTTTTGAATGGATAATTTATGAATTGGAGCAATGAATTGTGAACATCTTTTATTATAAATTTTCTTATTGGTTTTGGTTTTTTGTTTTATTTTGAACTAGTATTGCATTTTACTACTTTGTGTTTATTTTTTAAAAATTTCAAATATGTAATATATTATATTATATGAGGATTTTTATTGATTATGTTTATATAATAGGCTTATTCTCGATTCGGGTCTCGATTCTATGGTTTCGGTTTAATTTCAATATGGTTCAGTACAGTTTTTGGTATGGGTACACACTCATCCCCAGTCCCATACCCAAGGGTGGACCCAAGGCAAAATTTTTTTTTTTATGTGTATTATGAAGTAATTTTTTTATATGAAATCTAAAATTATTGAAGTTCATCCCACCCTTTTATATAAAATTTAAAATTACTGAAACTCAGTGCAGCCCCTACTTAAATCCTGGATCCGCTATTGCCCGTACCATATTAATACATCTGGTTCAATATGGTTCGGGTATTTAATCGGTTCTCAGGAATTTTCCATTTCAGTGCTTTTTCGATTTGGTTATTCAGTCCAATTTGGGTTACCTGCGACCCATGCTCACCCCAACCCAGGAGTGTTACGATTCAAGTATGTGTAGGAACAGTAAATTACTTGTAATTGTAGGAATTTGGATATGTTTAGTGTGGAGTTCCTTTGTTTTAAAGGAACCACTGATATTGTGATTTTTATATGATTTATACTTTATTATGTAAACTGATGTGATATTTTCCATTTAATCTAATAATTTTAAATATCTGTTTCTATTTTATTTGGATTAATATTTGTAACATAGTAATTACTAGTCTGTTTCTTTTCCCTTCTCAAAAAGGTATTTTCTTTGCCAATGTGTAACAAGAAGGAAATATTTCAAGAAAATTTTACACATGATGAAAGAGAAAGAATTAAGAAATAAAGTGCAAAAGATAAATGATATGTTACTATAATAGCCTATTAGCCTTCAACATTGTAAATAGTCGAAGAATTTAGTATTTATCTCATAATACCAAAAGTTAGGATTTCAACTTTAACTTTGACACTTTCTGATTTACTAGGGAGGAAAAAACTATCAGAACTTGTATATATGCCTGAAAATTGAAAATAATGTTGTATTAGTCTTTTAAGTTACAATCCAACCTGTGAACAAGAATACAGGTTTCAATCATTCTTGAAGATCCAAGGGTTTGAAATATTTGCCATCAATTAGATAAGTGCCAATGCTGAGACGAACTGCCCACACATCCTTAGGCTTTCTTGACACAATTCTGCACATAATTAAATTACTCAAAAAATTAATAAGCAACCAAGAAATACATATATATAACCAAATTTCAAGGTGAAAAGAGGGGAAGATGAGCTAAATATATATAACTATGCACCTTCCAACATCACCAGGCTTGACTAATCCAGAATTAACCCTAAGGCATGGTACCGATGCTGCGGTCTTGATCATTTGGGGAGCCTCAATAACAATAATAGGAGATCCTATATCAAGTTTTTTTGTAATTTTTGATGGTGGATTTGTTTCTGGTGATGATTCTTTGGATTTACATTTAGTGACCAAATTGAAGCTTTGATTCCTATTATTAGAGTTGCTGAATTGCAAGAACGAATTCTGAAATTTTGTGCTTGGAATTGTACAAGTGTATGAGAGAAATAATGCCATGAGAAGTGAGCTTAGTGTCTATGGAAATTGGGATAATATTTGTATGGTTCACAGCAAGTGGTGTGGTCTGGTGTGTATGGACTTTGAGTTGGTTTTGTTATATCTAGATGTATTTGTATAACTTGTTTGTAGGATTTTCGGGTAAATGATATGAAAAACTTTGGTATTTTTTCGATATTATCATTAAAGAAAATTTCTTTTGCAGGCGAACCTAAAATTATTTTTTTTTTTAATAAGAGGTTATTGGTCAGATTCAAGTCAAAATTTCAATGGAGTACTGACGTGGCATGATATGTCACTTCAGCTATCTGACTCAACATGCTACTTCAGATCTACGTCAAATGAATTTTAGTGACCACAATAAATTTTTTTTTTAAAATTTAGTGATTTTTGAGGTCATTTATATTTTTTACCTTTTGATTCATTTAATTATTTTTTTATTCAAAATATTTTTAATTAAAAAATATTCTTTTAATTATGTTCACTAATATTTTTTTAATTATTTTTTATTTTTCATCAAAATATTCTTTTAATTCTTTCAAGTGAAAATATTCTTTTTAATTTAAACTTTATTTAATTTTCATAAATTCAAATAATAAATTTTCCCTAAATATCCATTTATGAATCCAAAACTATTGAGTACTTTTTTTTATTTAAAATATTCTTTTAATTTTAAATTAGAAGATTATTTTCACTTAAAAAAAATTAAAATAATATTTAGAATGAAAAAAAAAATAACCAATAGTTTTGGATTCATAAATTAATTTTTAAGGAAAATTTATTGTTTGAATTTATAAAAATTAAATAAAGTTTAAATTAGAAAAATATTTTAATTAAAAGAATTAAAAGAATATTTTGATAAAAAATAATTAAAAAAATATTTTGAATGAAAAAAAATAATTAAAAAAATCAAAAGGTAAAAAATATAAATGATTCCAAAAATAACTAAATTTTGAAATTTTTTTAATGTGATTACTAAAATTCATCTGACATGGATTTGAAATGACGTACTAAATTAGATGATTGAAATAATGTGTTATGTCATGTCACCCACTCTAGTGGGATTTTGATTGGAAACTCTATGGTGACATCTGATTAAAAAAAAAAAAACTAAAAGTTAAGATATTCGTCTATAGTAAATTTTTTTTGGAAAAATTTCAAAAATAACCTAAAAATAGTAGCAAATAATATTTATACTGTATAAAATATTTTATTTCAAAAATATTGTCTTTAACGTGAAAAATATCTTTTACACTATTTTCAAAGGCACCACAAAAGCGACAGTAAACATGTGTCTACTTTTCTTTTTTTTTTTTAATGTTTTTGTTTGCACTAACTTTTATACCGTATATATATACTAACACTTCTCTATGACTATATGACACACCACTAAAGAACCCCACACCCTCTGATTTTAACAAAATGTACTTAACTATATATATATATATATATATATATATATATTTCACTGAACTTTATTTAATTAAGACATATTGAAAATAACTCTTTTCACCAATTTCATATTATTATTTAAATTATTGTGAAAAAATTATCACAGTATTCATTAACTATCATTACAATTTATTTTAAAATGAAACTTCATATATTTTAGTTATAAAATTTTAAAACAATTAAATAATATATTAATTTAATTTTTTAGTTACATTGATAACACCTATCTCGTATATGTGAACGTCGAACCTAAAATTAAATTTTTTTTTATCTTATTGTTTTCCATTTCAGCTATCCTTTGAAACAATATCATCCAATTAAAAACTCATCAGTATTTTTTCATTTAATTAAATCTAATTAATTAATAATATTTAACTAATTAATTTATAAAATTTATTTGGTATACGTTAAGTATATGTTTGATATCTTCAACTACTTTATATATGTACAAGTTGCAAATTTGAAAAAAATAAAAATAAAATAAATTAACAGTAAATGATATACGTATACTAAAATTTTATATATTTTAAGTATATGTTTGGTATTTACAAACTTTATATATATACATATTGCAAATTTAAAAGATAAAAAGATAAACTAACAATAAATGATATATGTATATCAAAATTTTGTATACGTTAAGTATATGTTTGGTATCTACAACTACTTTATAAATATATAAAGATTGCAAATTTGAAAAAATTAAAAAGATAATCTAACAGTAAATAGTATATGTATACCAAAATTTAGTATACTTTTAGTATCTGCAATTACTTTATACATATTACAAATTTAAAAAAATTAAAAAGATAAACTAAAAGTAAATAGTATACATACCAAATTTTGGTATACGTTTAGTATGTGCAACTACTTTATATATATACAGATTACAAATTTGAAAAAATTAAAAAGATAAACTAACAGTAAATGGTATATGTATATCAAAATTTGGTATACATTAACTATATATTTGGTACCTACAACTACTTTAATATATACAAATTGCAAATTCGAAAAAATTAAAAAGATATATAAACTAACAGTAAATGGTATACATATACCAAATTTTGGTATACGTTAAGTATATGTTTGGTACCTATAACTACTTTAATATATACAAATTGCAAATTCGAAAAAATTAAAAAGATATATAAACTAACAGTAAATGGTATACATATACTGAAATTTGGTATGCGTTAAATATATGTTTAGTATCTGTAATTATTTTATATATATA
>CATKHJ010050399.1:0-36446 GCA_949750685.1 Vernicia montana
TATCAGGTTCATTAAATATAAAGTTTAGGTTCATCATATATCACATGCAGATTCATTATCTTTTTTATTGTCAGATTCATAATTTAATAATTTAATTTCATTCATTCCTCATATTTAAAATTTTCATTATTTAATATTAAATTTTAAATTATCAGGTTCATTAGATTTAAAATTTAGGTTCATCACATATAACTATCAGGTTCATTAGATATAAAGTTTAGGTTCATCATATATCACATGCAGATTCATTATCTTTTTTATTGTCAGATTCATGATTTAATTATTCTATAATTTAATTTCATTCATTCTTCATATTTAAAATTTTCATTATTTAATATTTCATATATAATTATGAGATTCATTAGATTTAAAGTTTAGGCTCATCACATATAACTATCAGGTTCATTAGATATAAAGTTTAGGTTCATCATATATCACATACAGATTCATTATCTTTTATACTGTCACATATAACTATCAGGTTCATTAGATATAAAATTTAGATTCATCATATATCACATGCAGATTTATTATTTTTTACTGCCAGATTCATGATTATAAATGTAATACCCCAAATATTCATATATGGGTTTTCAATTGATAACATGTGTATTATGTGTAAAATGATTGAGTATGGGTACATCAATTGAGTCTTTATTGTATTAGAAATTGAGCTAGTGAAAAGTGGGTCCTACTTTCTACTAACCCAAGCTTCATATGTTTTGTCTAGGTTCAATGAACCTGAACCTAAACAACTTACTTTGTTCTTCTCTTCTCTAAAAACTATCAAAGAGCAAAACTCTCTCTTCCTTTTTCTTCTTCATTTCTTATTCTCATTCTTCTTCTTCTTCTTCTTTCTTCATTGTCAAAGATTGAATCTCCATTAAAGAGACAAGCTTCAAAGGTAAGGATCTAGATCATTTTCTTCATTTAGATCTTGTGTTATATGTTATGGATTAAGATGCTTCTTCTTCTTCTTCTCTTTCTTTGGGTTTCTATAAAAAAAAAAAAAAAGGGAATTGATTGAGAAATTTTATATGATGAATTATAAACATGATTTACAAGTATGATTTATGGGTATTGAGTTCATGGAAATAGATTTCAAGAAAGGATTTCAAAACTTTTCCATTTTTGATGATGATGGGTTTATAGAATCCTTTGTTGATTCTATGTTTTGATTGATGAAAGGAGTTAAACTATGAGTTTATTACACGATTTGGGAGTTAATTTTATGGATTTACTCTTGGGTGAGAGGATTTGGGTCTTCTTTCCCCAATCCTTTGATGATTTCGCAGAAAATCCAACCCAAGGCGTGGTACGGGCAAGGGTAGGCCCGTATTATTGGGCGTACCCTTCATTCTGAAAGACGGCCTTAAGGTACGCCCATACCCATGGGCGTACCATTGTTTCTGTAGGGCGGCCTTAAGGTACGCCCAAGGGTATGCCCGTACCCCTAGGCATATCGTTGCTTCTATAAGTGCCCTTTAGGGTACGGGCAGGGGTACGCCCGCACCCCTGGGCATACCCTATCTACTGGGAAATTTCCTGAATTGTATGGGCAGAGGTACGCCCGTACCATTAAGTGTACCATTTATAGGTGAAATATTTCAGCACTCCTATTTTTATAGCTAGCATTCTAGATTGATAGAGGTTTAAGACTTAGATGAATTATGATTGGAAGGGATTGAATTGTTGATATTTCTATTTGGATTTGTTATAGATTCTCATAGAGAACTGAGAGGAGAAGGTGATTGTGGAGATGCCCATCACTTTTGCTTATTGTGAAGAGTGATATCAAATCATTTTTGATTCTTCATTGTTGAGGTGAGTGATTATTATACTACTATAGTTGTGTTTGAATCCTATGGCATAAATGTCTAATTCTTTCATGACCATCAAATTACTCTATTGATAATTGATGATTGAATATCCTATTCCATTGTTTATATGAATCTAATGATAATTCTCTTTGATATGGAATTGATACTATGTTTATTAATCCATGTTTATTGTATACCTTATATGATTGTGAACCAAAAGCAGAAATCCCTTATTCTGATGTGGAGTAAAACATAAGGCATTGTGCACAGTGTACTCCGGTGGATAGAGGAAAGTATCCATGTCCTAGTTAGGGAGGGCTTGTTGCCCTAGCCGTAAGTTCTAATCAATCTTACATATTGGTGAAGGTATGCTCCGATAAGATGAGCCTCTATTTCGATATTGATATGATATGATGAGTAAGTGTTATGCCTCAGTTCTCGGTAATGCCTTTGTGCATAATGTCATTTAAATGAAGAACGTTAGGACATAGTTAATTGATACTCTTACTGTATTGATATGATTCTGCTGAACATGATATGTTATTGTTATTGCATCCAATCGATTGATATTGTTGAAGCGATTGGTTATTGAATTTAAAATATATGATTATTGATATTGAAGCTATTGTTTATTGTTATTAAATCCAATCGTTTGTTGTTATTGAACCGATCGGTTATTGTTATTGAAATGTAAACCATGAACTGTTATTATGAACCGACCTTGAATCACCAAGCTTCACAAGTTATGGTAGTATAATCTTTACTCACTGCGTTATCTCATTAGTGATTCCATTTTTTTCAGGTGAGTTATAGTTTATCGATTTAGTTTCCAAGGCGTTATTCTTCTTCACCCTCGGAAACTCAAGTGATCAATGTAAAAGCTCATTTCTTACTGTTATTCTTTTTGTATAGATTATGATTCAAGTTAGATGCTTCATGGTAAATGTATTAGTAATATTCTTTTTGGGCCTTTTAAACATTAAACTATTGAAGATGACATTGTATTTGAATATTGAATGTTATAAATGGATATGGGATAGTATGGTTATTTGGTTCTGATCTTAGGAGATTGTATGAGATTGGATTACAGGATATTGATAGATGATTGATTGATAAGATTCCTACGAATTTTCGGTGGCCTTATGCTTACCCATGCCCTAGGATCGTTGTGGTTCGAAAGTCGGGTCGTGACAATAAATCAATACTAAACTATCTATTTTGTTTTTTTTATTAATCAACAACTCAATCGAATAGAATTCAAAGTAAGATGATTGATTAAAAGACAATTTCCAATAATATCATATTGGACTGATCAACAAGAGAGAGACATATACAAAAAAGAATTGAAAGCAGAAGATCTAGGCAAAGGAAGAGTAGCAGAACATTTGCAAGACATAACACTAATAAAAGAAGAAGAAGAAGAACATAAGCAAAAGAAACTATGGTTTGAGGGAATCAGTTGCGCGAAAAAGACGATAAATAGTGAATGAACGGTTTTGATTTTTGAAATTTTATATTTTAATTAAAAAAAAAAAAAGAGGCAGCGTGCTTTTTTATTTTAATGAAACGGTGTGTTTTGGACCAAAGTCCATGGTATAAGATAGACCTGGGTTCATGATATAAGAACTCACCAAACCATATACACCTTGCATATATATGAAACATTTTCCCCTTTTTTTAACAGAGTGGCCCACAAAAATTCGTTTCTTAGGAGGGAAGATAAATTAAATACTAATAAGTTAAAATTTAATTTTTAAACAAAGCCGTCTTAGCTCAGCTGGTAGAGCGCATGGCTTTTAACCATGTGGTCGTGGGTTCGATTCCCACAGACGGCGATTTTTTAAATTTTTGTTATATTTCATACGGCGTCGTTTAAAAGTTGTTTTAAAGACTTTTTCCTCTATTATTTATTTATTTGTTTTTTAAATCACATGCTGGCACAAACACACACTTCCAGTTCCATTCAACCGCGAAAAAGCAGATAAGACGATGGCGCTGAGGTACTTCGCGTCCGCATTATCTATTCATGCAACCGACAATCGTACGGTCCGATTAGCATCAGTTTCATCTCCTGAATCTCTTCATTGCCTTCAAACAAGAAGAGGAGTTTTATCTAGTGCAACAATCATATCAATATCCACAATTTTCTCATTCTCTACTGCAACTGCTGCTTCTTCTGCAAGCAATGAGTTCTTAGAGCTTCCAAATTCCGGTGGAGTTAAGTCCTTGGATCTCCGTATTGGCTCCGGCGAAGTCCCTGTCGACGGCGACCAGGTACACTCTCTTTTGATTTTCGTATTATTGATCTTAAATAGTTTATTGAAAACTACAAAAATGGCTGACTGAATGGTTCTTAAAGGTTGCAATACATTACTATGGAAGATTGGCAGCAAAACAAGGATGGCGATTTGATTCAACATATGATCACAAAGATGAGACTGGCGAACCGATTCCTTTCAATTTCGTCCTGGGCTCAGGGAAAGTAAGTTCTACTAATAAATATGGAATTGATTTTTAATTCCATATTTAGCACATTTTTCCTTAGCATTGTGTAGCCTTGTTAGTTTAGAATTCATTCATAAATTCTAATCATTTTGGTAAGGAATCAAATTAGGTCAATGATAATTCAGCATGTGGCAATCAAATTTTGAAAATTAAGAAAATTTGAATGAACTTCTAAGTGTTTTTTTTTTTTTTTTTTTTTTTACCAATAACAGATTGCTATGGCCAATCAAATTCTGAAAAATTGAATATCAATTTAAAGAAATTGATAAACAAGTTAATTGAAAATAGGAAGAAATATAGGAACCATGAAATAATAAAAGAAAATCAGGTTGTTGTTCATTTGCTAATGATACATCAAAACTACTTGCAGGTCATTTCAGGGATTGAAGTAGCTGTAAAATCAATGAAAGTGGGTGGCATTCGTAGAGTCATCATTCCACCATCACAAGGATATCAGAACACGACGCAAGAACCTATACCACCTAATGTATGTAAATTTTGTTTGCTTTCTAATTATATTTATATGCTTTTTTTAAAAATTCTGTATATTTCTTTGCAATGCTATGTTATCTGATTATTCTATACAAAGAAATGTCTTCATTTTCTCATCCTTAACTCCTACTTCAACCTTCCTAAAGTACATTCTACCTCTAGACCATTGTTCATCCTAGTTACAACCTCAACCTGATTTTAGTTGCCTTTTGGCTTGCATGTCATCAGTTATGTGGTAAATTATAGTAGTGGCAAATTTGAAGGCAAGCAAAATCAGAGATGGAGAAGGAAAATGCAAAACACAAATTTATATAGTTTAGCAATGTGCAAATGTTCATGGAGGCTCCCGTGCATCTTTCTCAATTGAGATTAAATGGCACACACAGCTGAGGATTTTCATCAGCCTACATAACAGAGTCCAAGAGCATCCCATCCCAAATATATAATTGTCTCAACTTAAAATGAAGAACTTCTTCTTTTTACTAGATTTAGATAAGTAGCCAACCCTGGATATGAGCCATGACTAATCTAGTTAATTATTTTGCAATTCACAATTTTAAAATCTATTTCTACCTCTAAGGTGGAAATTTCCTAGAACAGTGAAGACCTAACTCGTTCTTGCCTTGTTCCCCTACAGATAAAAGAGAAAGTATACACTTATGAAATTTAAGAGAGAGAGAGAGAGAGATGATGCTCTATCTTATCTCTCCTCTTGCATAGTTAGTTGAACACAGGGGAGCCAAAATAAGTAGCCATTTCTGGGAGTTCCTGTTACTTACCATCTTCTTCTCCTTGTAATAATTCTTTGTGGTTTGACTCCCATCAAGCATTATTTAGCAACAAGCATAAAGACTTGAGATTATTTTGGGTGTGGTGTATTACTCCAGTTTTGGTGAACTTTTTTAAATTATTGTTTAAATCCTCTCTCTTTCAGAACTTAGATCCTATTATAGAATTCTCGCTAAAATTTTCTTTGTTGCCTTGCTGTTTACTGAGAATAAGGCACTATTATAGTTAGAATTAAGCTTCAAGATCATAGGCGTTAGGACAGTCTTTGTACAATTTGTTGTGCACTTGTGCTATAGGTATGTTTAGTTTATAGTCTATTCAAGGATATATGTTTACTCCTTCTAAAAAGCTGCTACTGTTGGGAGGTTGCCTGAACTAGAGCTATTTGAATGCATTAAAGTGCAGAGTACCTTGATCTTCTTCTGTCATTAGTCACCTAGTTAGTTTCAATACAATTTCTACCATCACAAGTACAATTAAGATATAAGCCTGGCTCTATATTGGTTGCTGTGCAACCAGGAGCTGGATATGAATTTTTAGTTTCATCTTTAGTTTGATTTTCATTTTAGTTATACACTGAAATAATCTGAAGGTCAATTATTACCGTAGTGCTAGTAGTACTTAGATAGTGTTCTCTGCAATAATTTTCGAGGGTTGCGATAATGCAACCATTAAATATCCTCTTTCTATGATTTATTATGCTAAGAAAGCTGTCTTGGATGCTAAGGTAGGGCTTGTCCTATTGTTAAGGCTTATACGTTTTCAACTAGCTCTCCTTACTGCTGAGGGCTAATGGGAAGACATGAAAATGAGAAATCACGTGTGTATACCTGATTACAAGCAATGAGTTACCGGTTACGCTTTCAAGTAAACAATTGATATGCAGGAGTTCATCTGTTTAGGAGGACACCAACTGGATCTATAGTTGCTACAAAATCAAAGTTCCAGAGAAATATGATTTTACTTTCTCCAACAATCAAGTTTCATTTCTCTGGCATAATGTTCTTGCAAAGTGATGTAGATTTTAGTTCTAAGAAATAAGGTAGGATACAATGCTATATCTATAAGCCATATGGCTTTGGATCCAATTTTTATTGGTGGGAATCTCAGAACAGCATGTGTATGTACAATATTAAAGAATTGTACATTTTCTGCAAGCTTGGTTTATTTATTTGTTTTCTTTTAGATTTACTTGTAGACACTCACTAGCATTGTACTCTTCCTTTAATAGTTTTTTGACAGGCAGAGGCTTTTTACAACTATTTTCAACCCAACACGTCTTGCCAATGGAGAAGGCTCAACATTGGGCACACTCATATTTGATATTGAGATTGTCAGCCTGAGACATGAATGATGTCAACTTCCGTGATTCTAAAGAAGGATTCAAATGCATGTTTCCAAGTAAGCTATTTGATTTGAATTCATTTTATGGGAACCAAATGATTTTTTCTTATGCTTCATATATGAAAATTGTTGTTTTTTTCCTTCCCCTTCCTGATTAAGCTGTTGTTCTCAGTTGCGAAAAAACCCTACATGGATATGATATGTTGACCTCTTCGCTTGCTGCCTTTTGGACCTGATATCTTCATATTTCAGTTCATGATGCTGTGCTTTGATTAATTGTCTATCATAACCTTGTTTGTAATGCATAAGCTCATTAGAGAATAGCAAATATATGATTATATACTTTGATTAACTGTTTTCCTTGTGCACATGCAATTTGCTACATTCTATTGTTTTTTTTTTTTTTTGAATGGTAGCTACATTCTATTGTTAAAATGAAGTAATCCTGTAAGTAAGATATTTGACTACATGATTTTTATAAAAGTATTTAAACACTTTTTTTTTTTTCCTTTTTCCTTAATTATGTCATTGTTTTAGAGGAAGACCAAATGGATATTATTATTAACAATATAAAAGTCTACTTGTTGCTAAATACTGCAAGTTCTCTAAGAATTGTCAAGTCAAATTTGATGCATCATGCACGTGATATATGATGATAATGTGTGAATTTTTTATTCATAAAATGTATTATTTAGAGGAAAATTAATAAAATATAAAATTAATAACGTTAATATGATTAGTCCATTTTTTTTCTCTACTATTTTGCAATAAGGTTTTTTAATGATACTTGTAAAAGAATAACTTTTTAATGCTACATTTATCATAAAACTAGTTCGTAAACTTGCGCTTCACACTATTTGTTATTAAAAAATATTTTTAGTTAATTTTCATGCACCATAAAAAGGTAAGAATATATAAATATTATTCTAAACAAAAAGATATATAAATGTAAAATTATTGTATATTTTATATAAATAATAATAATTATTATTGTAATAGATTTTTATGCCTGTATCCCTATCAATATTTTTATCTTTATATACTAATATAAAAATTCAAATTATCAATCACAATATATTTAATGAAATAAAAAAAGAATTATGGGCGAATATAATGAGAATAATTTTATATTATAATGTATTAAAAGTATTATATTATCTTACTTATTTTTTAATTTTTTATATTGTTACTTTTTTTTTTCTTCATTTAATTTGTTCAAATAAGGTTATTATATAAAAATAGAAAAAAATTAAAAAAACTCTTAAACTTTCATATTAAATACTCTATTAATTACTTAACAGCTAACATTTATTTTTAATTATTTTTTAAATACTTAAACTTATATAAAAATTTCAAAAAATTATATAAAAGATAAATCAAATGGTGAGCATAGAGAGAGTTTCATCAAAACTTTCTCTATGCTCCAGCTTTAATATATATATATATATATATATATATATATAATAGATACTATTTATTTGGTCAAAATTCTCAATCTTATTAATAGTGATAACCAAAATAAAATTTCTCTTAGAGTTTCAATTACATATATTCTTTTAGATGGAAGAATAATTTCATTAAGTTACATACAATAATTTCATTAAGTTACATACTTTTAGCCTAGAGTGAAATCAAACAAGCATAGGAATAATAACATCTTCCTTGGTCAATTTGACATGATAGTCTAACATCATCAATCCTTAAATGTAATTAGGATACGTTTAGCAGACTGTAATAGAATGAATGTAATATAATCAAATGTATTTTTAGTGTAAATATTATATTAGAAATGCATTTGCATGCTTTACATTATATTTTATTACGGCCTATCAAATATTTAGTGTAAAGATTTTTCTTTTTTAAAATTGAAAGAAAAGAAAATGGAAATGGAAAGAAAAAGTATTTTTCTGGCAAATGTGAAGTTAGATTTTTAGTAAAAGGCAGCCCTCCTAATTAAACACTTCTCCCTCTTCCCTTTTTTTTTCACCTTGTCTTTTTAGATCTTCACTAGTTTAGATCACCATTAGTTTTTTCCCCTTCTCATTATTTTGTTTTACCCTTTTTAACAATCATACATCATTTTAGATTTGTGCTTTATATTCTCTTTTTCTTCTCTTTTTTTTTTTTAATTTTTTTTATTGAGAGTTTTAAGTTTTATTTCATTAAAGTTTTTAATCCTTTTAATAAAGATTTAAGACCTTTTGGAGTGTTTGAGTTCTTGTTCTTTACTGCAGTGGTCTTGAGCATATAGTGATGAAAAGGGCCGGTTTGGTATTGTTATTGTTGACTTTTGGTTTTTGTTTTTCAATCATATATATTAAAAAAAAAAATCTATTGTTAAAATATATTTATTTTGTTATTTGGTGTTTGAAAATAGAAAAACATAATTGCCACAAGGGAAAACCATAAAAAGTTTGTTTTTTCGATCCCTTTTTAAGATTCAACTTTTAGTATAAAAAAATAGGAACCAAAAACCAGAAACAAAAATGATATTAAATCGCCGGATACTAATAAAAACAAACTTGCAATTAGATTTGTTTAAAAAATAAACCTTTTAGCTTATTATTGCCATTGTGCTAGTTACCAATTACAATTGGATTTATGCATGTATGAGTACATATTTTTAGAGCAAGTTGTTAACCATAAAATGAAATCTACTTCATGCTTCTAATTTAAAAGTAAAAAAGATTCTAACAGTAAATACAAGAGCAATATCTCAAGGAAAAAATTGCACAATTTTGTTTGACAGGCAAGGTACATTTGGAGAAGCAAAACTGGAAATTCCATGAGCATTATTACAGAAGGCATATAATTTCTTTCCAGGAGTAGAAGGGATGATCTGAATGTTATCCATGACAATGTTGGTGCAACCTATGCTGTTTCCACAGTTCAAATTGATTGCTCTTTCATCTGCAGAAGATCCACGAACTCCGCGGTATGTAATATCACTGATATGTACATTTGATGAATCTATGCTATCCAGAAAATGATTAACGTAATTCTGGTCGATAATAATAGGGTTTTGTGATGCAGTTAGTGTGATATGCTCAAATGAGATCTTCCTTGCATATCCTGATCCACCCTGTGAAAATTTAAGAATATGAAAGACAAGGGAATCAAATATTAGTATTGTGAAAAACAGATTAGACAATTGTAAACCCATGTGCATGGTGAGCACAATTTTAATAAGTTTGTCATTGTTGTTTGAGTTGCTGTTGAGAAAAATATTATATTGAAAATATTAACTAGAGGTTATTAAAGATTGTTTTTAAATTGAATTTTAGTTGTTATAGTCTTAAAAATTTCAAAACAAGTGAACAGAGCTCCTCGACAATTTTTTCCAACATTTAAAATGGTGTTTTTCCGGTAGTTTTAAACTCAATACCAAACAGACTCAAATCATTTTCTTATATATCGTTTCCATTGTTACCTGCCATGTCTTGATTCTGACACCATTTTGAGTTCCTTTAAAGGTACAATTTTTGACATGTACTTCTTCTACTGTTTCATAAGCTCCATTCTTTCCCAGGCTACCAACACTGCACATAAAGGTTTAATGTTCAGAATATATAAATATTAGAATTTGAATGTGATAAGAATGTAATGTTGTTTATGCATCTATTATTCATATTCTTCATATATAATTATAAATTTACATTGATTATTTTTATATAATTAGCTTTTTGAATGAAGCTAAACTTTTGTCTAGTTCAATGATTATAACAAGTTAGGAAGTGCTCAAAAAAAAAACTGGAGCGTCTGATTCTATCATAAAGCAGTGATCTCATAATATATGAGATTCACTACTTATTAGACGTTTAAGATAAATTGCTAATTGATCCTATGCTACCATATACACCTAGTGATTTATATTATATATAGAACAAACCTTATTCCATGGCCTGGTCCACACATGATGCCAGAAATGGTGATATGAGAAGAGAAACCATTGATGGCAATACAGTCATCACCTATTTGAAACCACAAAATAAAAAGGATAAATCTTAATAAGGGTCTGTTTGACGTTACTATTTGAATTGCTGTTAAGAAAAACACTATATTAAAAATACTAATAAAAAGTCATTAAAGTTTATTTTGAAGTTAAATTTCACATGTTTTAATCATATAATCTGCATTTTTTCCAACAACATTTAAAATGGTGCTTTTTGGAAAAACAATTCATATACTAAACAAATCTAAAATTATTTAGAGAATCTCAACCATCAGATAAAAATATATTTCTACAAACTTTTTTCATCTGATGGTCGAAACGTACATTCTCATTAAATTTAATGATGTTACTATCATTAAAATGATTAAATTATGAAAATAAAAAACTTTAATCACCAGTACTAATCACAGAATTTCTAATGTGGATATAGCTTGATGCAGAGATATCAATCCCATCAGTGTTGGGACTTTCTTCAGGCGCTAACATATAGAGATCAGAGATGATAAAACCATGGCATCCATCTATGCTTATGTGATTTCTTTGGCTATTGATATGCTTAAGTCTGCTCAACTGGACACCATTGCAGTTGTGGAAACTTAGAGCCTGCAAAAATTACAAATTACAAATTTATATTTATATATATTATTGTTAGTGTTCTTATTTTTTAATTCGATCGAGGATTTAATTATAAATTCTGAATATCAATTTGTTCGATTGAAAATCACAAAACATGTATATGAAATTACAAGTAAAATATAATTGCCAATAATTAAAATCTGTTTTGATAAGTCATAATCTTACAGTGGGTCTTAAGCAGCTTTTGTCCTCCTGAAAATGAAGCTAGTGTTAATTTAATTTCAATAATTGAAGCTGAAAATAAGAAAATAAAGGATTTTTATATATTGAATTACTTTGCAAAATTTCCACCAAATATCTCCTCTGCCATCAATTAGACCTCCTCCATCAATGGTGAGACCATTAACATATGAAAATTGAAGCCAATTATTCTTGTCATTACCCCATGCAGCAATGTAATCGGGTGCAACAATTTTCCCTTCCATCTGTAATCCATAAAATAAAAAAATATCAATGACCTAATTAGGTATTTTTTTTTTATAATTTTTGCTCCACTGTGACTTTTTAGTCCTGAAAATGATTTCAGTATCATATTAAACCAAATGCTCATTGGTAATAATTTAATGTTTTTCGTGATACATCAATATTAAAGATTTAAATTTAACAACTCAATATAAACATAAATAAATTTAAACAATTCTCGTATCAGGTAATGTTCGAACCTGAGTATCAGGATCTTACCATTAACCATTCAAGAATAGGGATCATTGGTCTTGATGATGTTAATATTGCAAATATAAATAAAAAAAAATACATGGAATTTGACCTGAATATGAAGATTTCTAGACTTGCAAGGACCTTCAAACTTGACTGGTTTCAACAGGAATGTTCTACGAGCTGGTACTATTAGGGTTGGGATGCCTCTTCTTGCTTCACACAAATCTCTCCATGCTTTTAGGAAAGCCTATTTAAACATATATATATATATATATATATATATATATATATATATATATATGTATATATAACAATGCACAAATGAAGAAAAAATAACAAATATTCACATATATCTCTTTACTTTTTTTGTATTGTGTGATCAAATATATCATATTTGGATTTTTATATGTTAGATATAAATAAAAATTTTAAGAATATAATAAAATACCAAATATACCCAATACATCTCTTTTTTTTTTTCTCCAATAATTTGGTATCCGAAACTACTACAAGCTCTGATTAATTTGGATTCGAGCCGGGTGAAACCACAACTGCATATCCAGAACTCGAACTCAAAATTTCTAATTAAGTTAAAACAATTTCTCATCAGTTGATCTATGTCCCTTGGGTCAATACATCTTCTTTTTATATTGTATGATAAAATGATATATATCATATTGATATATGAGATAAAAATGAAAATTTTAAATAAATAATAAAAATATCAATATATAACTGGTGTTTACATAAAAATAATGTATTCATTTTCGTAATCAAGTAGTCGATTTTTTCGGAGTTCACACAATTAAAAAAAATACTAATAAAAGAAATAATCACAAGGAAGAAGAAAATTAGGAAGTGTAAACCTCTGAATCATCAGTTTTACCATCTCCAACAGCACCATAGTCAAGCACACTAAAACTAGTTGATCCAACAATCCAAAATAAAAACAAGAATGTTCCAATAATAAGGACTTGCATGATATTATAATAATAATATAAAATTTATGAACAGAGAGAGATAGAGAGATGAACAGAAAGAAATTTATATATAAAGGTAAAACTGGAGCTAGTATATATGTATATAGTTGTTACCATATATATGGTAACAACTGTATATGGTAATAACTATATAATAGAAGAAATATAATGATTAAATTTGCGGTTCAAATCTTTAATTTCTTTCTTAAAAAAATCTTTATCAAGAATATGGAAACTAATGATAATCTTGTTTTAATTCCTTTCCATTTCTTTCTAATATTATCCCTTAATTTAAGACACTAATTACTGATCTTGAGGGTTTTTATAGAACATGTTGATATTTAAAATTTCACTTAATTAATTTAATTAGATTGATTTATGCCTAAAAATCACTGGTTTCTTGAGATTTTATTTGAAATTTCACTTAATTAATTTAGATTGATTTATGTTTGTCTTGGAGATCTTCTTCTCCTTTATGTTTGGAAATTATAAAATATAATATATGATTTTTTTCAAAATTTATAAACACACATAAAGACAAAGAAGAGACATGTACACATTTTAAAAGTATGACAATTTTAAAGAAGAACACTAACTTTTATATCCTACACACATTTAGAGACAATTTTAAAGAAGCACACTAACTTTCATATCCTACAGACACTTAAGGATGACAATAGAGCGGGGAATCCCCGTTCCCCACTAGGATTGGCCCCGAACGAGGTGAGGATTCCTCAATTTTTATCACCATAAGGGCTGAAATGAGAAATATTTTTTTTCTTTTAGCGAGGACGGAACAGAGATAGAGAGTGTATTTCCCACGGTAAATTATATTATGAACTCAGATCCATGTAACATTGTGAACCAAGAGGAGACCAATTATAATTAAGGAGAAAAAAAATTTGGGGGGGAGGGGGGACCAACTGTATTTAAAGAGAAAAAATGAAAGGGAACCACTAAATTACCAATTATAAAAATCACGTATTTTTTTTTTTTTTTGCTGGAGAATAATTATATGGGTAATAATAAAAATAAATACTATTCTTTTTTTTGAAAAAAAAACAATTCTTTTTTTATGAGTTTCTAATTTTGGTAATTATAATTTCAACAAATTTTTATTAAATACGGATTGATAAATTTATATGATAAAATTGGAATTAATTAAATCTCAAAATTTAAATTACAGAAATTTAAAATTATTTTTTAAAATTTTAATTTAATTTAATTTAATTTAATTTGATGATTTAATATTTTTTAAAATATTTAAAGCACTTATTTCAAAAAAAAAAATATAAGCACTATATGTGATATTAATAATCTATTAATTTTCAAATTAAATGTGATATTTTTTGTTGAGCAAAAAACTGTCAGTGTATTTTTTCGCTCTGAAAAAATAATCAGATGCAAATATCATTATAAGAGTTACAAGTTCATTATATATAACTTACAGGTTTATTTGAGAATAGTTAAAGGTTCATTGAAATACAATGACATGTTCATTTTTTTTTTATTTTTTTTTTTTGCATAATGTACAGGTTCATTTCTGAGAAGTTACAGCTTCATTTAGCAATGATGATAAATTCATTGAAAAACAATTCCTACAGTTCACAAATGATAAATCTACACCATATATTTGATGATAAGAGTAGCATGTTCATTATATATAATCTGCAGGTTTATTTGAGAATAGTTAAAGGTTTATTGAAATATACAATGACAGATTCATTTTTTTTGTATAAGGTGTAGGTTCATTTATGAGAAGTTACAACTTCATTTAGCAATAGTAACAAGTTTATTAAGAACAATTCCTACAGTTCACAAATGATAAATCTACACTATATAGGAGTAGCATGTTCATTATATATAATCTGCATGTTCATTTGAGAATAGTTAAAAGTTCATTGAAATATACGATGACAGATTCTTTTTTTTTGCATAAGGTGCAGGTTCATTTCTGAAAAGTTACAACTTCATTTAGCAATGGTAACAAGTTTATTAAGAACAATTCCCACAGTTCACAAATGATAAATCTACACTATATATTTGATGAACCTATAAGCAATACTTAATGATCCTATTACTTATAAATGATAAACCTACAGTTTTTGTTTAATGAAATTATCACAATGAATTTAATAGTTACAAATATGAATAATATATATAATTTATCATGCATATAATTGTGTCAAATATATAATCACTAAGTTTTTAATTTTAATTTATGATTATTCAAATTAAAATAGGTTAATAGTACTTCAACATCATATAATGACAAAATCTATTATAATTTATATTAAAAATATAATATATATAAAGAAAACGTTGAGTTATTGAAAATGTTGCTCCACATGCAAATGTGATGTAAAAACTAGTATCTTGTAAATTGTAACAATTACATTGTTATTTGAGTCAAGTTGATTAAATATAAAATTTAAATTCATTACTTTTTTCACATAATAAAATTAAAAATAATAAAATTAAAAGATTAAACGAATTATTATATCAAATAAAATTATGATAAATTAATAAACCAATTAATAAAAATATAAATGATTAACACTAAATATAAATATATTTGTTAAAAGAATAAAATAAAATAAAAAATATAAATAAAATAAAATAAAAAATAAAAAAAATAAAATTCTAGATTTGCAAAATATAACTATCAGGTAAAAAAAAAAGATGGAGACCAGTGGTGAGTGTGAAGAAAAAAAAATTTAAAAAAAAAAAGTTAAAAGTGTGTGCGTGAATCTGATTTCATCATGCATAATAGATTCAAGTCCACGGTATAATAATCTTTGAAATATGTAACGTAGAAATAGAATGGAAAGTTGAGAGAGAGAGAGAGAGAGAATAAAGAGAAAAGAGGCGGTTGATTTGCGTTTTGGGTCATGAAATTGGATTAGTCCTTTCTTTAGCTTCTTCGCGACGGTTATCCCTACCTCAGCTTTTGTTGTTTGAGTCGCCAAGTTTTCGTATTCAGGGATTGTTTGTTAAACGTGGGGACTTCAGCTTTGATTTGCCAGATTGCTTATGTTATGTGAGATATATACATATATATAGGGAAGATTATTCCATATAATTAATACATGTGCAATATATTTTTATTAATATAGATAAAATATTAATATATTATATTACACACAGTTACCAAGTCAAAAAAAAAAATTATGATCAAATTTCTTAAATCATAATTTATATCAAATGTGATATATATAATTAAGTTAACTTTTATATATTTAAAAAAAAATTCACTTAAAATAAAAAGATCAAATATAATATACGACCAAATTTTTATAAATTTAAATTTTTGTATTTCAAAAATTAGGGAGGATAATGGTCACCCTCTGCCTTCTAACTTCATTATTTATTGCACACTAAAGTATAAACTAATAATAAGCTTAATATACCATTGGAACAATAAAATTAAGTTGGATACCTTTTCCTATGCTTCAAATATAAATATTAATTACTATTTAGTTATAATTTATATAATTATTTTGCACTTATAATTTTTTTTTAAACTATGAAATGAGGACTTTTTTGTATCATTATAACAAAACTAATATATTATTATATTATAGGTCCACATGACTTTTTTGGGTTGGGGATAGGTTATATATATATATATATACTCTACATGCTCCATTTGTATATTTGTTAACTGATTTATAGAAAGTTTTATGCTAATTACCGATTCAACTTAAGATAAAATACTATTTAGTCCTTCAAATTTGATTAAATTAATAAAATAATTTTTTTTAAATTAATTAAATGGTTTAAATAAAATAGTTATTATGTCATTTTTACCGAATTTATAAAAAAAAAAAACTAAAATATTCCTTATTTATATTTAAAATTTCCATCTCTACTTACCTCTTTCAATTTCAATCATAATAATTTATAATATCATATATTTTGTTTCATTAGAGTATTCCCAATGGTACTCTTTAATATAAAGAGCATATTTTGGTTAATAAAAAATATCTTATTAAAGAATTTTTAAATATAAAGAGCAAATAAGTTTATTTAAATCCAATACACTCTTTATATTTTACTCTTCATTTTATTTTATCATATAAAAGCAGTTAATGTTAAGCATTTACAATAAAAGAAGCCAATAGAAAATAATGATATGCATGGAAAACAGATATGTATTAATTAATTTTTATATAGAGGGTGAATTTTGACTCTCTACACGTGAAGAGTCAAACTCACTCTCTAATCTATAATTTAGATTTAAAGAGTGGGTTAGAGTCCTATTTTTTATAATCACTCTTTATAATAAATAGTTTATGTTAAATAAAGAGTGGGTTGGAGATACTCTTAATTAGGCTCTCTAACTCACTTTTCGAATAAAATAGATTGAAAGACTTCTTGCTCATGCAATTTTATAATTTGATACCATTGTATCTCGTTTCACACTTGAAGCTCAGCACATGTTGCAAATCTCATTTAATGGAGCATATGGCTCAGCGCAAGCAGCAGCGTTACAAGTGCTCAAAATTCAGTTTTCGGCTCAAAATTGATAATCTATACTCATATATATGAAGTGAATTCTTCATATATTATTATTTATTACATCTTGAATTACATATTATTATTGATTTGGATATTATTATTGATATGGATAGAGTTATTAGTGTTATCGTTTAATAAATTTATAGATCAATCATTCAAAAAATTAAATTATATATATGATTCTTTGTTTATATAGATTCCAATTGTACATGATTTTTTTAAAACCAAAATCAAGATAAAATAATTTAAATAAATTTGATTAATTTTAATTATGAATCATGTATTTTAATTCTCAAAAAAAAAATAATCAAGTATTTCTTTATGTGGAATTTAGTTTGAAAAAAAAAGGAAAAAAATAATAGTCAATAATTTTATCCTAATAAACATAAAACGCAATTACTTTTGAAGTTAGTAGAAGGGAAAATATGTCAATTTATATATTAAAAACATTTAATTATTCTGATAATAATAATTTCCAATTTGGCAATATAGCCACCTTAATTTAAAGGTTTTTTTTTTTTTACACAAATACATGAAAAAGAAAAAAATATTATAAAAATACACTAAAAAAACCTTTAAAAAAATGTCTATTCAGCTACTTTTTATTACAAAAATACACCTATTGACTTTTATATCATATATGTGATGGTGAGTTTTATTGGAATGAGTTTTCTTGGAATAACAACCTAATAATATTTAAAAAAAAAAAACAAATCTCAACAATTCTATATTTCTTCTTAATATTATTATAAAATTAATCATTTTTTTATTTTATCAAATAAGCTCTTAATAATAATCATATATATTTTAATAAATGAAAACTAATTTAAATGAAAATTATAGAAAAATAATAGAAACTAATAATGGTAAAAAAAAATTAATAATAAGGAAAAAAATTGCTCATTTTTATACATTTTAATTGATTGATGTAGTCAATTTTTTTGCTATCTATAAATATTTTGATAAATTGACAATAATGTCAATAAGTGCATTAGCACACTTAAAAAAAAAAAAAACAACAGTAAATAGTATAGGTTTACGAAAATATGGTATACGTTACGTATATATTTGATATTTGCAACTACTTAATATTTATACATATTAAAAATAAAAAAAAATATAAATATAAAGTATCAGTAAATGGTATACGTATACCATAAATTGGTATATGTTTAGTAGATTTTTGGTATATGTAACTACTTTATATTTATACAAATTTGAAAAATAAAAAAATAAAGTAACAGTAAATAGTATACGTATACCATAAATTGATATACTTTTAGTATATTTTTTGTATTTGTAACTGTTTTATATTTATACAAATTGGAAATATGAAAAAATTAAAAATATAAAATAATAGTAAATTGTATAATATACCATAAATTGGTATACTTTTAGTAGATTTTTTGTATCTGCAACTACTTTATATTTATACAGATTTAAAATATGAAAAATTAAAAAAGATAAAGTAACAGTAAATAGTATACGTATACCATAAATTGGTATACTTTTAGTAGATTTTTTGTATCTGTAATTACTTTATATTTATACAGATTGGAAATATGAAAAAATTAAAAAGATAAAGTAATAGTAAATGGTATATGTATACTATATATTGGTATATTTTTAGTATCTGTAACTATTTTAATATATACATATTAATTAATTAATTTAATTAAAAAAATTAGTTAAATTAATTAACTACGTGTGGTGTATAAAAAATAATTAATGAATTTTTTCTAAAACAATAATTAATAAATGCAATAATAATAATAATAATTAATAATTTTATTTTAATAATAATATAATAAAATAAAATTATTCAGCAAACGACAATTATTGCTAAAATAAAAAAAAATTATTTTAGTTATTAAAATTTCAAATTCAATGTTTGAATTGTTTAGAAGTCAAGTATTGAGTTTCAATATGTGGAAAAAATTACGAATTGAAAAAGTCAGGCAATTGAAAATTTTAATATTTTCCACTAAATAGCCTAATTAGAAAAAAATTCAAATAATTCAATTTAGAAAAGCCAATAAATAAATGTATAAAAATATTAATAATGAATTTTTAATTTATTTATAATCAACTTGATCTTCCTTTAGAATGAAAAAAAAATCAATAAATAAAACAAGTGTATGAAATATCATATTATAAATAATAAAAAGTAATAAATTGGTGATGAATTTGAACTATATAATTGATATTTGTATCTATAAAGTCTGGCGAAGTTATATTGGAATGAAATAAAATTTGGTCATTTTGATTTCATCTTACAATAGATAATGAAATTAGTTTATTTGGATGGTCAATTATTTGAAATGATGCTAGATTTAAATTTGAGTTTTAAGTGCAAAAATATTAAAAATAGACATAACAAATTTCAAATAATTGTTCAATCATTTCAGATGATTATTATTGAAATGGTTTATTTATTAATTATTTCATTAGGAATTTGAATTTTTGCTTTTAGCTTAATTTTTGTAGTAATAAAAATAATATATACATACGAAAAAAATGAGATAAACTCGTTTTTATGATATTAAAACAATACAGATGTTAGAATGATTTAATTAATATTAATAATAATAATTAATGAAAAAAAATATAGAATCTAGTCAAAATCGATTGTCATCATAAAAAATAATAACAATAATAATAATAAGAGCCACAAAATACAAATAGTGTATTTTTTTTAATAAAAAGTAAAGAGAGGGTATAAAAATAAATGAGAAAACGTAAAAATATAAAAAAAAATAAAAGTGGAAATGAAATTGTAATTAAAAATTAAAAAAGGGTACATGGGTAATTTCCTCTAATTTAAAGCTTTTCTTATTGTATGTATTTGTGTTTGAATAGTGACATTAAAAGCTCAGAGTCTTTCATTACTAAAAAGCCCAAATCAATACTCTGGCAAAAAATAAAAGAATAAAAAGCCCAAATCAATAATGGGGTTGTTGTTGAAGGTTTAGAGCACAAAAATAGAACAATTTGAAATAAAATAAATTAATAATTGCGGTGAGCGTGGATCGAACACGCGACCTTCAGATCTTCAGTCTGACGCTCTCCCAACTGAGCTATCCCCGCTGGATGTATAAATGATACAATTATTATAATATTTTAGGTAATATTTTATTTTTTTTCAAATTTTTAAAAAATAAAAAGTAAATAATTTGTTCTATGATGTGATAATAAAAATAAGGCTATGATTATCCACGCAACTCTACACACGCTTTGCGTGTTTAAAAAATTATATTACTTTATATATATATATATATAATTACTTTTAAATTTATAAATTTAACTTATTTATTTTTTAATTATATGTAAAAATAAAAATATAATAATAATTTTTATGTATATATATTATTTGTTGAAAATTTTGTGATAAAGACACATGCATTCTTAAAAATTACATAAATAAACTGAAATAACAATAAAATCTATAAAAAAAATTATTATTATTATTATTATTAATGTAAATAAATTTTAATGTTTGTTAAGTAATACATTGTACATATACATATAATAAAGTTTATGCAACTAACTATAATTAAATATATTTAATTAATATTAAATTATTAAATTTAAAAAATTCTTAAATTAATTAATTATTTACTCTATGTATTTGCCAAATTTATAGTGGATTATTATTATTTTTTTTTAAATGGAAAGTTAACTATTTATGGTAGGATAGTGAACGCAATTATAATAAAATATTAATCATGATCTCCGTGCTTTACACTAATTTTGATTATATTTTTTAAAATATTTTAATGTATTTAACTTATTGTTATTATTTAATTAAATTTAAATATTTTTTTTAATATTTATGTATATATATATATATATATATATATATATATATATATATATATATATATATATATATATATATATATTTACATTCATAAATTTTAATTAGAAATTACAAAAATATAATGACGTAATTTAATATATCCTTATTAATGTGACTTTATTAAAAGTTAATTTTAAAGCTATTTTTAAAATATAAAACATCATAAATGATGAATTTTTGTCTTCACAATTTGTTGACTCAATATATATATATATATATATATATATATATATATATATTAATGTTAATATTATTTAATCGCAACATTAAAATATTTACTATAATAAAAATAAATAAATAATAATAATAAATTAATTTGAAATAAATAAAAATTAATGAGAGACAATTCACAATTATCTTCTCTTGTTAATTACTTATTTTTTTAAATATGGTGTTTTAAATTAATTATTAAAAAATAATTAAATATAAAAATAAATATAATTTTACAATTCTCTATCCTCAATTGTACTTTTTAAAATTATAAGTTATACTAAATCTAAAATTATTGTCAATTTTTAAATAAATGTTATCAATTAAAATGAATCATATTTAAATAGGTATAAATTAAGTAGTGAGAGCTTTTATTTTTTATTTTTTATTTTTATAATAAGTAGTGGGAGCTTAAACTCTGATAAAATTTATATTACAAAATTATTTTATAAAAAAATTACAAATTTGTTGAAATATTAGAAATTAAAAAAAAAATTATTTTGTTACCTAATTAAATTATCGACGGAAAAATACCTCTTGGTTTTAGAAGGCTGAAGTAGTGTGAGAACGAGAGAGAAAATGTTACAGTTCCCTGCTTTCATGACACAGTACCCATGGTCGACGAAGACAATTCCGACGTCGTATTTGTTACCGTCACAATGGCCTCAACCCCATAACGAAGAGCTCCTCCTCGCCATGGAGGAGTCCGATTTCGAAGAGAAGGTATCAATTGTCGTCTCACTTTTAAACCCTTATCTGATGAAATAGATAAAATCGAAACCTAGATTCAGCTTTTGATTTTGATGTTGTTTCTTTCATTTGTATATCGAATTTCTCAATTTATTTATATATTTGTTCATTCTTTTGCATAATAATTCAATGACTCTACACAGAATCTTGATATATCTTACGATGGGACTGCGACCCAATTGTTTTTTGTAGCAACAAATGCAATTTGTAAGAGTGAATTAGGGATGGGTTTCGTTGTTGTGAACGAATTTGATCTTCCAATGTTTGGTTTTTGTGTATGTCACTATGTTTGTTGATTGTATAGAGTTCTTTTTATTTTCTTTTCTTTTGTCATATACATATTCATATGTAACAACTTGCACATTCTTGATTATTGCCTTCTTATAATTTAATCTTTTATATTGAACAAAGAAAGAATTAAGGTCCTATGAATAAGAAATTGGATTTTATTGCATGGAGAACAAGCTAGAAAAAGTGGATGGGGATGTATTCATGCTCATTTATTTAATATATGCAGTTTAGTATTGAAATTTTAATTCTCTCATATGGAAACTGGAAAAGGAGATTGTCGTTTAAGAGGTTGTACTAGCATGGATTGTAGATGGTTCTGATTTGTGATGCAACAATTTAACTGTGGAATCTTGGCTCCATGTGAAAGTTTTAGGGTGCCGTTGGAAGTCTTCTAGTGAGGGAGTGTCAACATTGAGAAATGACTGCTGTTAGGGACTTATTTTGAAGCTTGGGAAGTCTTAAAAATAGAGGATGAAGATGTGATATGTATTAGACCAATGGTTTGTATCGTATAGATATGGGGTTTAACAAAGATTGCATTGTGATGTTGAAGTTGTTTTTTGTATGTTCTTTATTAGGACCCTTAATTTCTCCATGAAACTATGAAATATGAGTAAATGTTTCTCTCTCTCTCATTCATATTTTCTTAACTTGCTGAATTTTTCATGAATAATTTTTGGAGAAAGTGACTATTTTTTAGTTGTACATTCTGGCTTATAGTCTTTAATATAGGGTATCTCAGATTTTGTGCAACAGCATAGATTAAACCTTTGGTGTCTGTTAATAGGAAATATAATGACATGTCTGTTTGTGTGTGCATGCTTGGATTTCCCCATGCATATGATATTAGGGATTGCAATCTGCGTTTACACCACTGATTCTCCCCCCCCTGGCATTAACGTGATTAATATTTGTAGTGCAATGAAATCAGAAAGACTAATAGCAACCTTCCAGTGATTGGGAAAATGACTGTCGATAATGATAAAGAAGACTACGATAATGATGCTGACGATGATGATGCTGATAATGCAGAGGAATCTGAAGGAGAAGAATTTGAGCAGGAAACTGGCTGAAGATAGTTGCTTGCTGTTATTCTCTGTATTTTGTTTGGAAAGTTTTAAATGTCAACCTGACCTTATGAGGGAAACTATGGTTTTGGATTTGTATGCACATGACTTTTTGTTAGTTTTTATTATGAAATCCAATCCAAATCCGCAGAAAAAAAAAACATTTTCAAGGCATTTTATAAATTGTACATGTGTATGTACACCATAACTCTATTATCTCCAATTCTCTATGATTGGTAATCATAGCTGCAATTTCTCTTTTCCCCTTTTCATTGTTTGTGGTATAATTATTATGGTTTCTGTTGGTCACATTGTTTGTTGCTTATAGGCTAGAATTTCCCGTGTGATTTTTATTACCTAGATAAAGAAAATATGGGGCTTGGCATACATTAACAGCATCTATGCAAAAAATCTATCAGAGAAATATTTACATGATTTTGATTCTGTTAGTGTTGGATTTGGTTGTAACATAAATCAGCGTTGTAGCAACATTATTGGTTTTATGAAGTGGAGACAAAACTCTGAATAAAACCAACTCTATAGCTTGATTCTATTTTTATTTGTAAATACATATTTAAGTAAAAATTAAGTATTAATCTTCTAACTATTAGCACCCTTTTGTTTTTAGGGCTAGTAATTTCTTGATTCATGCCAATCAGTTTTGTTCTCAAGAGGGTGAGTCTTCATTGGCCACAATCTAGCCATTGCGTCAATTTGTGTCTAATTGTCATCAAGTTAGATTTGATAGTTTTTGGAATTCCATTGTACTCTGTATCTCCAAGCTATATTTGAACTTGAGGCAATCTTATTTGTCCTTTATCATTGGACCAGTCAAAGGCCCATTTTAATTTTAATAAGAGATTTTTACAGAAATACCTCAAAAAAATCTTAATATTTCATTTTTAGATTTTGACTAATTTTCTTACAAAATTACAATTTTAACTTTTTTTTTTTACAAAAGTACATTTTTCAGTAATTTTTTTTTTATATTTTTATGTTCTTCAGTAAAATGGTGTATTTGTAAAATATTGTGAGTATATGATAGTATGTTCGTAGTATATTTTTAGTATATGTTGAGTATATGTTTAGTATATATCTATTAAATTTTTAGTGTTCCTTTTTAAAATTGATATTCTAATTCAAAATGATATTCATTCAATATATTTAATATATTTTAGTCAAATTTGAAAAAATTAAGTTAGTTGATTTAATATTTCAAAATTTGTAAAAAAAAATATTAAATTAAAAATGATTATAATAATAACAAATGGTATACTCTTGATATATTCTGAGTATATAAAGAGTATTTGCTACTATTAAAAAAATAATTTCTCTCTACTTAATTATTTCTAGAAATTATAGATCTGATCTATAATTTATTTCATAAATATACTGAAAAAAAATAATATAAAAAGAAAAAAATAATTATATAGAAAAAAGAAAAGAAAATTTGAGAAAATATTATACAATAATAAAATGATACAAAATCAACTAAACATATACATCAAATCAACCAAATATTAATCAAACATATAAACTAAATAAACTAAACATATACTCAAAATAAAAAAAAAGTTAAAAATGTTAACAAAAACGGAGGCTCTGCAATAAAATTATCTTTTCCTTATATATAATTACAAGTGGCACTTCAAAATATAACCATAATCAATCACATATAAACCAAAGACATTGTGTTATTATAAATGATTAAATTGAATCATTTAATGATTAAAACAAATACAAAATACAAAATTGTGTTATTATAAATGTAAAATTGAATTCTTGATTGCCTCAAGAAAAAATTTACAAGGAAAGCTCACACATCCTTAAAAATAGCATACTCGATGAAGTAAATAAAGAGCATGCACATTCAGCTAATGGTTAAATTATAGTAATAGATGACAAAAATTTCAAATTCAACACAAGAGAGCAATTACTTTACAAAAACATTCTTTTACAATGATTTAAATCCTCATATTCAAGTTGTCCCTTCAACATTGTTAAATTGAATCCATACCCAAAAGCTGATATACACAAGTCTAACAATTGACAAACAAGTACCAATTTCCAACCATTTCCTATCAATCATTTCAATCAAATCTGTAAAATACCATTTGTCCAATCTTTTTGTTTAGTGGTACAGCCTCAATAGCAACCAAAAGAGGAACTGAATAACCCAAACAAGTGACTAATCTCAACCGACAAAATTTCATCATCCCAAGCTAGAAAGGATACAATTAAAATGATAGAATCTGAGCACAAAGCTTAGAAAATAAGAATAATAAATCATTCTTAATTGTTCAAGAACATTAAACATGGCCCACGAAGTTTTACTCTAATTCAAAAGATTTAAACTTTGTTCATTAGAAGCAAGATAACATAACAACAAAAATAACTATAGCCAAAAGACTTGATTTATTAAGAGGATGATGCTTGTGTTGTTATTAATCAATTTTAAAAACAAAACTAAACAATGAACAACCAAAATCCTCACCACTCTTACTAGAAGATTTAGAAGTTTGAGCTCTTTTCCTTAAGACATCAAACCCCTTTTTAGTAGATCTAGAATTCCTCTTCTTACCCATTTTATTCTTATCAACAAATTCAAAATTATTCCTAGAAACAGAATCACGAACAACTAAATTTCTAAGAATCTGAGAACTATTATGAAGATTGGGAGAAGAACTAACTCTCCTATCAACTATAAAACAAAAAAATAATTATAAAATGAAAAATAGCAGTAAAAAAAAACAAAAAAAACAAACAAACAAACGAATGGATGTCACTCACTAAACCCGAATTCGTAGGAGATGTACTAAACAATGATTAAATTCAGAAAAAAAAAAAAAGGAAAATAGAAGAAAATAAAGAGAGAAAAACAAAAAACCATATACAACGACTCAATTTCAAAAGAAAGAGAGAAAACTCTAGGTCAAAGCGTATAAACATTAAAAAAAAACAAAACGCGTTAAAAAATAAAAAACAATTTAGCAAAAATGTTTTAAAAAAAAAGGAGCGAAAAAATGAAATTTTTTTAAAAGTATAGGTATACGCTATAATTTCCTCTTTTAATAAGTACTAGAACTGTTTATAGGCCGCATTAATTCCGGTGTTGTAAGGATCCTTCTATTGGATTCAGAAATTCCCCTATTTTTGCCTCAATATATATAAAAATAGCATGCAGGCCATGGCAAGGTCAGAGTAGGAGACTAGGAGCAGAGGCATTCAGGGGCGACTCAATGAGTAAGGCAACTAAGGCAATCGCCTTAGACCCCCCCAATTATAAAGGCTTCATATATATATATATATATATATATAAAATATGAAACATTTTTACAAAATAAAGTATAAAAAAATCTAAAATTTTAGAAATATAACATTTTAAAAATTAATTTACAAAATTGAAATCTAAAATAAAAAACCATAGTAACCTAGAAATTAGCATTAACAATAATTAAATTCTAATTAACTTTATTAGCTTTTTCTAATTAACTACATTTTTACTATTAGTATATTTTTTATTTTTGGTTTTATTTGGAATTGTTATTCAGTTTGTATTATACTTTCTACTATTTGTTTTTTTATTTTGTGCCTTTTATGGTTAGAAGCGTAAAATCTTTATTTATGATTTAATTTTTACTTTAATGTTAATAAAATTAAAAATTACTTATAAAAAAAATATTTAATTTGAACTTATTTTTTTTATATTAAAAGCTTATTTTATAATTTTGTCTAAGGGTTTCTAAAACCTTGAGCCGCTGGAGGCATTGAAAGGGAAATTGAAGTTATTTGTGGGATTTATTTATTTATTTCTTGTTAGTTTGTGTAACAAAGTACTGAAGGTACTTATATAACTTGTGGTACGCTGAAAGCTCAATCTCACTGTTTTTCCAAGTTCAATGGGCAAAAGATTTCGGCGGTGCTCCCTTCACTCAAAATCTAAGGTAAATTCAATGCCTTTGTTTTTTCAAAATTAGGTAAAGTTTTTTCCTTTTCAAAATTTCCCTCCTTTTTCTCCTCTAGTTAGTGTTTTCTAGTATGAATTTTAATTTTTTTTCTTTATAATTTGGAGTCTCCTGAATATTACTGCATTTGAATTTTGGTAGTTTGTTAGGATTTATAACAGTTATTAGTTTTGTTCTGATAATTTTGCTTGATTTAGAGTGAAATCGAAACCCCTATGGAGAGGATCGAATTAGTCAACTTCCAGAAGAGATTCTTAGTGCCATAATTTCTCGTTTAACAAAGAGAGAAAGGGCAAGGACTAGTGTACTTTCTCGAAGATGGGAAAATATTTAGAAATCGACATCTTGTTTAAGCTTTTTTTTATGATACAGATACAATGTGGGAAATCCACACTAAACATAAGTTATTGAAAAAGGGAAGGAAAAAGTTTACAAGGTGGGTGAATCGAGTATTGGACTTGCACAATAGTTCAAGTTTGGATGAGTTTATAGTGTCTTTTGATTTGGATAAAAGTTGTAGTCAACATGTTGATAAAAGGATTACCTTCGCAATATTGATGAGAGTTAAAAAACTTAAGATTGGCTTAATGAGAGAAGATCACTGGCATCTGTATACTTTTTCAGAGGATTGTTTTAGTTTCATCAAAAGCCTCTCTTGTTTATCCAGTATTAAGCTGCCAACCTCTCTTTGTTTGAAGTCTGTGAATGTAACTGGAGAGCTTCTCGAGCACTTCTTATCAAATTGTCCATTACTTGAACGGTTAACTGTGCATTCTACAAATCATCTGGTGAATTTAAGAGTTGCTGGTTCATCACTCCAATTAAAGTACTTCCAACTATTCCATTGTTACTCTATTAAAAAGCTTGAGATTTGTGCTCCAAATCTCAAATCATTTGGTTATTTTGGAGATGAAATAAACTTGCAAGTTCAGAATCTTCCCCACATAGTTGATTTGTTTATTGGTGGTGGATTTTGTGATTACATAGACTTCGCTTTTAACTCTTTTTCAAGCTACTTTTCTCAGCTGGAGTCTCTTAAATTGGACATCTACTTTGACAAGGTTGGAATATTATTTGTATTCTGCAATGTCTTTTGCAATGCCTTCAAATATAGTTTCCAAGTTTCCTCATGTTGATTGTTTTCTCTGGCAGGATAGTTTGAAGTTCCCACATTTTCCTGAGTTAACCAATCTCAAGCACTTGATATTCAGAGTTGCAGCATATGATAATACAAGCCTCCTTGATTTGTCTTTGCTGTCAAAGTCATGTCCCTACTTGCACAAATTTACATTGGAAGTGGTTAATTTTTACACCTCTGAGTTTTACAACTGCAGGCCTTTTGTTCAAAACTTCAAATCATTTGTTGTTGGAAGTTGCAATTTATTTTCATTACTGTTGGCATATAGTGTTTTATCTTCGTAGATATTTTTCACAAGATTAAAGGATTTTTTCTTGAGGGATTTTGGGGGTTCAAAATTAGGCTGACTAGTTAGGTTGTAAATTTTTAAATGTTGGCTTTAGAACCATGTGAACATATCTTGTAAATAGCATGTATAATTGTTTCTAGAAGTGAACAGAAGGAATAGATCTTTAAGGATTAAGGAGTGAGAAAGAAGAAGATTGAAAGAAGAGGAATAAGAAGGAAATAGGCCTTTAAATAGACTATTACTCCGTAAAATAATATAATACCCATTTAAATAGATGAAGTTGTTTTAAAAAAAAATTACATCAAACAATTGATTTAAAACCTTTATTAGTGGATAAGCGAAAATGACTTCCTTTATTTATGGGTGAGTTGGGGCATGAAGGACACAAGACAACCATCTTGCCAATGCTTGTTCATTGTTGTAGTTGTATGACATATGGACAAGTAGCTGTGTGAACAAAATCACTGTGGTAGTTAGAATCTATTTTGATTTTTGAAAATATGTTTTTTAGATTAAAAGCAATTAATCTTCTTGTTGGGCACAACAGATAAATAAATTAGCAGAATAAAATAATAACACCGGCAATTTAACGTGGTTCACCCTTCGATTTTTGGGCTACGTTCACGGAATAAACTCCGAAATACATTTATTCCACTAATAAAATTAATAGGTACAAGAGAGAGACAATACAACAATTTGAAATAAACTCAAAATAGTAGCACAAGTGTTTCTTAAATTCACTATTTTGTCACTCTTTTTTTAGAAAAATTTTCCAAATATTTTTTTAAAATATTATCTCACAAACTCTCTCTAATTTCTCTAAAGGATTTGTATTCCTTTGCTCTCGGTGTTTTTCTGCTTACTATCTCATCTCATGCTCTTGTCTATTTATAAGCAAGAGCATGTCTTCTCATGTGGCCATATAATTGACCACGTAACTTTAATAGCTACAAAGTAATATCACCATGTGAATTTGGTAGCTGATAAAGTGATGTGGTTTTTTTTTTTATATATATAAATGTGTGGTTCTCTCCATGTGAGAGAGACACCACAACACTTACAACTATAAATACTTATTTCTTAGAGGAAATAATTGCTTGATTGATGTAGATAAATTTTATTCTCGATGAAGATGAATCTTCTCTAACCACAAAATAGCCATCGCATGAATTTGCGTCTAATTTTCATCAAGTTAAGACTTAATAGTTTTAAGATACCATTAATCTATTATACTTTGTATGTATAAGGTAACGTTTGAATTTGAGGCAATCTTATCAGGGAGGGCATAAAACTTTTAATAGGCTATTGGCTGGGTCTATGTGCTACTGCCTTGTTTTAGCATTTAGTACACTCCCAAGATATTAGTTCAAATCTCAAGTTTTTAGTAGGTCAACTTATATCGGTTTTTTTTTTTTTTTTTTCCCAAAGGAAATAAAACTAGCATTTAATGGACTGAAAAGCCCAAAATCAGTACAAAGATACAGAGAACAACAAATAGAACCCAGATAAAAAAATACAAATTAGACATAAAGTCCAATAATAATTTACCCAAAAATATGAATTTTTGTCATGGGCTTAAAGCTCTTCAAACTAACAGGCTCACAGCCTAAACATCTAAATATATTTTACATTTGCCCTTAGCTTTAGAGCCCCTTCTAGAGGCTTCGGACTGCATCACCAAAAACTATATCAGTACCGGTGACGGGCCATGCAAGAGTTAAGACAAAGTGGCTGAGCCCACCCATGAAGAAGAGTACTGATATCCTTGCGACTTCGCCCATCACTACAACAAATCACAAAAAGCAGTGGATCGATGGACAACCAGCCACCGCCAAAGGAGAGCCACCATTGGCTCTATAACTCATCACACACAGATAAGATTTTAGCACAAAAACCTATAATTCAACCCACCACTTATATGGGTTGCTTCATTGCTCATTCTGTTCACCTCCTTAATCCTTGATCCTCTATGAGGGTGCTCTCTCTCTCTTTCTCTCTCTCTCACACGCACACTGACGTGTGCAAGCGCGTCTGTGCATTCCCTTCGGATATTAGAAATAATTGTCCTTAAGTATTGTCATTTCACTAGGACTGTCAATAAATTAGTTGTTTTTGAGCTAATAAAAACTTATATTATAGCCAACTTTGCTCGAAACTTTCATTGATTCAGGGTTAATAAGGTTTACTTTTCCAAATGCTTAATTTTTTGGTACGACAATCTCTCTTTTGCATGTTTTCAGCTGGAATGGAAGGGACCCGTGAGTGAAAAAGAAATAAAGAATGGTATCAAATGTCCTCATCCATCGCTTAAGATTGTGGAGATGGTTGAATTTGTGGGTAGAAGAATAGATGTTGAACTTGCCATGTTTTAAATTGAGAATGCCACCACACTAGAGAAGATTATTATCAATCCTTGCAGTCCATATTTGTTGGATATTGAACAGGAGTCTGTGAAGGCTGAGAAACTGAAGGGTGCAAGAGATTAAGCCGAAAAGCTTAAAACAGAACTAGCTGATAAACTGAAGGGGGCAAGAGATCGAACCAAAAAGCTTAAAACAAAACTATCTTCCAGTGTAGAACTAGTGATTCTGTAAAAATTTTTCAGTTGAGTGCTGCAAATGGTAGGACATTTTTCTTCCTTCTATTTAACTTTTTTATTTTGTTTATTTATTTTTGAAAAATCCTAGGCATATGCTCAATTATTATTAAGGTAGTGTCTGATTTAACTTAGACTTACCCTTTACCATAATGGATTGTTATGAGAATCAGTTGATTGTATTTATGCTTCCTCTTTTTAATTTCTTCTGATATCAAAGATAATATCTATTGGTAGCATATGCTGCTGTGCCAAGTTCCTACCCAGCACTCCAAAGACTAAATCTGGTATATTGAGGCAAAGGGTAAGTCCCCTATTCACAATTATCGTAAAAATTTTCACAAATTTTGTGAGAGTATGGAAAAGGAGCTCACTTCATGATACCCTGATTTGGATTTTAGATAAAATACACAAAACTCAATTGATGAGTTTTAAAAAATGTGTTTCGTTATAGTAGCTAGTAGTGACAAGTTAAAGTTTAATATTTTTCTATCCATCAAGTATTAACTATTTTGTGTGAATTAGTTTGTTTTTTTTTTGCGCCCAATATTTTGTGTATATACACTTATATATTAGTGTGCTATTTCAACTAATATCATTTAATACGTAATTACATAAAGATTAAAAAAGTTATTTTTTTTTTTTAAATAAGATTAAAAAAGTTAATAAATAATTACAATTACACAAAAAGGCAAGAATGTTCCCTCGTGCTTCTTCTGACAGGAAGCACTCGGTCACTGACTTTAATATGCTAAGCTGACGATATTGAGTCTTTTGAAGTCGACACAGATGAGGGGATCTTGTTTTCTTTTCTAAGGTTGATCCGGGAAAGAAAGAAGATAATTCTCAAGCCGATGCTGCTATTTCAAATACAAGTAAATACGGTCGTGCTCATCGAGTTCACTAAATCCATGGAGTTGGAATCAGAATGTGTAATTTCTACATGAGACAATATCATACTGTAAATTGAACTCAAATAAAGAGATTTGAGAAAGTCATTATTGAACCAATGTCGATTAATAGACGGAGTGTAAACTCTCCTTTCCGCTTCGATCCCTATTGCTTGAAGTGAGCTGCAATCATTTTCTTTTCTCCTTCGAGGGAACGCAACTAAGGCCCTAGATACTCAAGATATCTCCTAGAAACCGCAAGCAGGTAGAGATCCGGCTCACATTTTTGTCCTCGCAAGAGGCCCAGCTAGGTTAGGAAACACTTATTGGAGACTTGTTGGAGGTCTTAAGGGCTGCCCTCCCATAGCACCAAAAGCGGAGAACTAAATTTTTTTAAAAAAATGTGTGAAAGTATTAAGTATTTACTGGACGTATATTTTAACGTGTCATTTATGTCTATTTTTATATAATTTTATACTTGATATTTAAATCTAAATTTACAATAATTTTAAACCATCCATTTAATTTGTCGAATTAATATCCTAACTATTAGTGTAAAATAACTAGCATATAGATAACTTTTAGTGACTGTTGAACCAGGATGTGGCCGAAACCACTACATAAAACTAAAATATTATCCACATTATTATGGCTATGATAATGTTCACTTCTAATTGTCTTTAAAAGGGTTAGTGATTTTTCGATGTCCAATCAGACTCCTCTGACACTTTTTGGTCTATTTTAACTATTGAGTTTTTATTTTTAGTTAATTAAGCCTTATTTTTGTTAAAAAAATGTTGACTTAAGTGAGTTTCATCAACTAAGTTAATCTCTATTTGATCTTGGTAATCAAATTGAATTGACCTAATATTTTATCTAAGTGTATTTTCTCAGTTTAGATGACTTAAAAGAGTTTGAGAATGAAGAACTTAGAAATTCCTCTAAGTACTCTGTCTGACCTGTAAATTGTGCCCGCAATATGTAAGTAACGCCCACAATATAGATATCGCGCCCGCAACATATATATCGCAACCGCCACTCAACTAAGAGCCTGAATTGAATAAAACATCCAGAAGAGTTCGCGGTCAGAGTTGCGAACGCTACTCTTAGCGCTAAAAGGATATAGCGACCGCGAATAGAGTGTAGTGACTGCAATATTCATAAGGCAGAAAAGAATTGCAACGGTAACATTAGTAACAAACAGGATTATGCCACGTGGCACTAACCGTTAGAGTCATATGAACATAGCGCTCGCGAAACCCATGTAGCGACCGCAATATGAGTATTGCGACCGAGATAAGAGCTTAGCGACCGCGATTTTGTCCTAACAAGCATTTAATGCGGATTTTATTACTGTTGAAGGCAGATTTAGTTGAATCATTTGTTACAGCTCTTTTTGATGGATGGACACTATAAATACCCCATCAAAAGGAATTGAGGATAATCAATTTCTTATCCAACAATCAAACTCTTGCAAATTTAATCCTCAAAACTTTCAATTTTCTTTAAACACTTTGTGTGTTTGTTGTAAGAGCATTCATTGCTCAAAAGAGTTTGAGTGTTAGCCATTAAATACTTGTTAGGTTAAAGAGTGATCATTTCTAAAACTCTTGTTGGGTTTGAATGTTAATCTTAGTAAAAACACTTGTGAGATTTATAGTGTGAGCCTTGAAAACACTTATAAAAGTTTGGTGTGAGCTTAAACACTAAGTTGGGAGTGAACTTGTTAAAACTCCATAGATAGTGAAATACCCAATTGTTAATTGAGAAGTGGATGTAGGATTGGTTATAATCCGAACCACTATAAATCTTTGTGTCTTTATATTCTCCTTACTCTTTCACAATTAATTTTTTTTTAATTGCCCACCAATTCAACCCCGCTTCTTGGTTCATCTTGGGTTACAAGTGGTATCAGAGCATTGGTCTCATTTTTACAAGCTTAAGTGTGTGAGAAAAGATTAAAATGTCCAATGAAAGGATCAATCACCTCAAGCCTCACTTTGATGGCATCGATTATGCTTATTGGAAGCATAGAATGAAAGTCTATCTTGATAGTGACATTATGGATCTATGGGATAGTGTGCTTGAAGAATGGAAACCTCCATCAAATGTGGTTAAAGGTGTTGAAGAGTTGATTCCAATAAAAGAATGGGTGGATTCTCAAAGAAGAGCCAATGGAAAGAATAAAAGAGCAATGACAATTCTTCTTAGTGCTCTCTCTAGAGAAGAATGTGGGAGAGTTCAATAATGTTCAAGTGCTTTTAGCATTTAGAACACATTGGAGAACTACCATGAGGGCTCCAAGCAAGTCAAATCTAAGAAGATTCAAATGTTTGTTCATGAATATGAACTCTTCAAGATGAAGCCAAGTGATAATGTAACCGATATGACCAATCGATTACTTGGCATTGTCACAAGCTTGAGGAAGTTTGGTAAGAGTTACTCTTTGGAAGATATTAACATCAAGATTCCTAGAGCACTTCCAAAGAAGAACTTTGAATCCAAAGTTTCATCAATTGAAGAAACTTATGATCTTGAGAGGCTTCCAACCGATGTTCTTATTGGGAAGCTTCTCACTCATGAGATGACTCTAGAAAAGGAAGAAGTTCAAGTTGAGAAGAAAAAGGCTTTTCCTCTCAAGTGCTCCAAATATCATAATGAAGAAAGTCAAAGTGACTTGGATGAGAGTGAAGAAGAAGATGATGAATTGGCAATGCTTTCAAGAAGAGTGAAGGAGATCATCAAAAGCAAAAAAAAGAGATCCTTTAGAAGACCTCCTTCCAACTCTATCTCAAATGTCAATTCTAACAAGGAAAAGAAAAGTGAAGTGACTTGCTATGAATGTGGAAAGCAAGGTCACATCAAACCGGAGTGTCCCAAACTCAAAAAGAAAAAGAAGTGGGACAAGGAGAAGAAGAATAACTTCAAGGTTACATGGGATGAAAACTCTTCCAATGATGAAGAAAAGGAAAATATTGCAAATCTATGCTTCATGGCCTTAGAGAACTCTCCAAATGAGGTATTTCTACATCTCTCTCTTGTGATAATTTAAATAATGATAGTGATGATGATGTAGATAATGATGAAATCTTAGAAGCTATGGTCTTAAAATGTGAAAAATATTTTTCTAAAATAAAGTTTTATAAGAAAAAAAATTCAAAACTTGAGGAAGATTTTAAAAGTTTAGGAAAATTGATTTTAAATTTAAAAACATCCAATGTTACCCTTAAAAGTTCATTGGATGAAGTAACTTCTAAAACTTCCTCTCTTGAGTCCTTATATAAGGAAAATAATTCTTTGAAATTGGAAGTTGAAGAATTGAGATCTTCTATGTAATACCCCAGGTGTTTGTTAGTCCAGTTTCATTAGATGTGCTTAATAGTAACATATGTGTTCTAATTTATAAAATTTATGGAATAGTATAATTGTAGTCTTAGGTCAAGATTTGAAGTGTAGAGTTTCGTTTTAGACTAGTATGGATAAATGAAGGTGTAAAAAAATAAATTCTAGAGATGAGAATTTATTGAAATTTTTAGAAATTGGTTGAACAAAATAATTAATATTAAGTAAACTAGTAATTAGAAAACATAAGTATTTAAAGAATTAAATGTTATTTGTTTAGTACAAGAAATGCTAGAATATAGAGACTAATTAATATATATGATGGATATTTTATAGAAATTATTAAAAGCTAA
>CATKHJ010050435.1:0-16190 GCA_949750685.1 Vernicia montana
TAGATAGCTTTATTCTTATTTATATCTTTCAATCTTCTCACCTTTTAGTTTAGTTTTAGTTTTAGTTTTAATTATCTAAAATTGATTGTTCACTAGACAATAGTCGAAGTTTGCACTAGTACTTATAAGCATTCCTCGTGGAGACGATACTCATACTCACTACTTTATTACTTGATAACGACTTGTGCACTTGCAGTTGTTAGTGTGCGTTTCGGCACATCACTATTGCTCCTTGCTTTGCAAAGCAAATTGGGTTGCAACTTCCCGTATCGACTCCCTTCTCACCGTCTGAGGCAAGTTCCCCACCGCCAAGTCTCCAAAGCCGCTCAAGCGCAAGGTAAGCTTCTTTTCCTTTCTCTTTTCATTTTCTTTCTTTATTTAATTTATTTTTACCTTCTTGGAATTTGTCTTTTTATTTATTTATTTTTCCTCCTTGGGATTATTCTCTTCTTCTCCTTTAAGCTCCTTACCTAATTATTTTCTCTCTTAATTGATTCACTTAGATTAGTTAATTAAAATCTAAAATAATTAATTCATCTGGTAATCAATTAAAATCAATCTAATCAACTCAACTTTCAATCAATCAAAACATGATAAAATGGTTTGACTAAACAAACCTCTTCGCAAGAAGAGAGAACTGCGTGGGTTCTGATTCCCATTCAAAGGGATACGCAGGCATGCTTGGTCCAAGCATCGAATCCAATTAAAATTAACCAACTTCTCCCCCTCATCACTTTTTTCACTTTAATTTAATTTCTTGTGTTACATTGATTTTATTAGGATTAGTTTGAGGTATGTGTAACTTCCCTATAACCTATAAGGGCTAGAGGAGGTATCTTCTAATTCAGATTTTTGTTGTAATTGTAACTTACCTTTTTCTCTTCTTTTTATCCCCTTCTTGTTTATTTTATGTATAACATTCTTTTATCATATTGTCATACATCATATTAATTGTACAAGCATTATTCATGAAATCAATTTTAAGTCACTTCTATATTATTTTCCAAACTTAATTAATTAAAATGAACCGAAAATATAGTCCTCAAATCCTCTTTGGTTTCAAGGCTAGTGATCTTTTCCTTTAGGATATTAATTGGAGTCATTAATGGGTTTTTACCTTATATTTTTCCAAATAAAAATAAAGTAAGGTGGCGACTCTAAAACACTTTTCAAAATCAATCAATCTGAACTCGAGGGCTCCATCGTGAGTTCAAACCCAAATGAGCATTTTGATTCCCTCTAGCGGATCATACCGGTGCTCGGGCGAGGCCTCACAAACGGTCCTAAGGCATAGGGAACGTAAGGTCACCAAAACTCATAGAACCCTTATTCAATATTACACTACACTTATAACATATCAAACTTTATCCCACGATCATAGCCTGCAATTATCATTTACATATACCATGCATATACCTCACATATACCGAAAGGATACCTAAAGTATACCTTACATATAATGATAGTATACTTAACATATATATGCATGCCATCATTCATATTAACATTTATCATCCACCATTATCAATATTAACATCATATAAATACATACCATACAATAACAGTTTAATTATAACATCTAAATTAGTAAGATACTATGAACCATAATGACCATAGAGCTCTAAATTGAATTCTTCAAGACACACAATTGTTATGATTCCAAAAATCAACATATACTGAATTGAGTAGAGTAATCCCAAGCGGAGGAGTGAAACTTGAGAATTACCTTGACCTTCAATATCACTTGAAAAATATAAACCACTAAAGATATACTCAATGAGCACGTAATATTTTATTATAATATGCCGACAGGTAAATATGTTTAGCAGTGATAGGAATTTAATAACATTTGGTATCAATGTAAGGTTATCATTCAAGTATTCAATGGCAAATATCATTTATGAACAATTTAGTAGAAATCATTAAAATTGAAAATGGTATGTTTCCCATATGTAAATAACTAAAGTGGTGGCTAATGCCGTGCTCACTCATACACATATAATATAGAGCGCAAAATTGATCATGTCTTACGGCTAGGACCATCAAACCCTTCCTAGCTAAGGTCCAGATATGCTCACCTTATCCGCGGACTTATTACCATGTGCACAGGGTCTGATGTATTACCCCATATCAGTTGGGGATTTCTACTTATAAAGGATCTCATTTAAAAGAGGATTCACAATATATAAACAATGAATCATATGCATAATTAATATGATATCAATAAGATTCTTATGGTTTCAATAATAGTTTCATATAAAATTTGGGATATTCAATTGAATCAATAATATAATAATTAGGCCGAAGGCCATCAAGTATAACCCTAGCATAAAGGTTTGAATATCAATGGTTGTTCAAGATTCATATACAAATGAGAGCTAGGGCTTTCAATGATTGATATAATGAATGAATGGTAATTTCAATGGTAAATGCCCATATCATATTAAAATATCACATACTCACCTCTTCACCTTGGCTTCTATATAGCACTTAGCACAAACAGTATAGGTGTTCCTCAACCATTTGGACACCTTTCTTGCCTTTTCCTTTGGACTCTAAAGTCATTCATATCATTCACATTATACTTTAAACATACTAGGAGATTAATCTACCTTAGCCTTAACATAACTTAAGTACTAACTTTAATAAACCTAGCTTAGGATATAAAATTATAAATCTACCAATAAACAATTATTCCAAGTTCAATTCAATATGTACAATACACATATACAAACATCACAAATTATAGCACACTTGTACTCATTTTCATATAGTGGCTGAATAGGCCTAGGGTATTAAACCCTCCACATTATTCACTTTCTTTAATCTCATATACATATCTCCTCAGGGCATCACATAAGAAATTCATATTCATTGTTATAACATTAAAACATATTAATATCCCTAAGTCTATAAGTGGCCAAAAGGTGTGTGCCAACAAGTTTCAATCAAGTCATTTCATTTCTTCTAAATTACTTTCAATTCATCACATACATACCATAGTAAGTCAAACAATCAACTCAAATCAATTTAAAGAGTCAAACTCCCAATAGCCTAATATGGCCGAAATCCTTAGAATGTTAAATCCTAATTCAAAAATGCAAATTATGTCAAATAACTCATTATCAAGTCTTTACTCATCATATCAAACACATTACTCATGTCAATTGATTTTTTATGTTCCCCCATAAGGAAATCGTAATTGGTTGAAATCATAAAAAGGAAAAAATCAAGTTTTACTTAATCTTTTTTCAAATTGGTTCAAGATTCATTCAATTAAAGTATACACAAGTGAGATTTATCATTCAATTGGATTAAATCCATAATGGATAGTAAAACCCTAGAATAACAGAATTTCAAGAAAGGAAAATTTGATTTTTTGCAATCAAACATCAAATTGTTTCATAGTTTATCAAATTGACATATAAATATACTCAATTCATTAATCAATTTAATCAAATTACTCTTGGGTATATAAACCCTAAGGTGGCCGAATGAGGAGTGAGGGAGAGTTCATGATTCTTTAATCATTCTTCAAATTAATAAATAGATCATCCAATTAGCATATTAATAAGCTTATTTCACCATTCAAAACACAAATCAAGCACAGGTATAGAAAACTCCTTATTGGCCGAAACACATAAATTAGGAAACCCTAGATTCCATTCATTTTCATTATTTGTTTTCACATGTTTAAATCATCATTTTCATGCTCACATTTTATCATTTCATCAAGTATTAAGTCAAACAAAATCCCCCCGTTAAAACCCTATTAGTGACCGAAGCTTGAGGAGAAGAAAAAGGGGAAGAAAACTTTCAAGATTCAGGAATTAATTCAAGACTCAAACTTATAATAGATAAAGGAAAAAGTTTCATGAAGAACTTAACTTGAGATTTCTTGATCTTGATTTGGATATGGGTTTGCTAAAAATGAGAGGAAGTAAGGGTGTGTTTGAGCTTTTCTTTCTTTTGTTAAGTGAGAAATGTGGTGAAAATGACTAAGGAAAAATGACTTTAAAAGATTCACTCATAAAATGTATGATAGAGATGTTAAAGTATATGCCCTAGAACAGTATATATTTTATGTAAATGTAAAATAATATTAATGACAATTAAATATATGTTTCTTTAAATGAAAATGTTCCATTGTATTAAATATATATTTGTAGTCCATAAGTATTTTAGTTGAGAATATGGATGACAGATCGCTCTCAAACAAATATTTTAAATGTTCATGGTCATAGGAATAATGACTGGACATCATTAAATTCTGGAAGACCATCAACTCTATTTATATTCTATAATCAGTATATGATACTTATGATTATAGAGGTAGTGAGGATCATACTGTTTGATAAATATTGTCGATACAAATATGTGAATATTCATATGATGAATAGTTAAACTGTGACATTAGATGATGATAGCATGGAGTTTTATTGCTAGTCAATAAATCATCGTCTAGGTCATAATTATACATATAGTCCTTTGATTTAAGGGATACTGTATCTCATCCATTGGTAGTTAGGATTTAGTACTGATTACATACTGATGCTATTCATGTAAAGTTATAAGGCATATAATAGTTCTAACTAGTTATGTATAGAGGTAAGTGATCGCCAAGAAAAATTCATTAACTTGAATAAACAAGGAAGAAATCCTTTGCTATCTAATTATTCTTGATAATCAAATCCTTGGCTAAGGTAATTAAGATTCACTAGAAAGAGATTCTAGAAGGAATCAGTTTTATCAAGAATTAGAATCGAGATATAGACATATGATCAAAACATATTAGGGTTTGACAAATCCATGACCCTAGCTAAGATTGGGATTTTATAATGAAGGAATTTTAATGTACGTAAATTATGATCAATGGTCCATGAAATGGATAAGTAATCAAACACTTACATTCATTCTAATTAGGTAGTTATGATATGTTTTGCTAGACGTCACTCATGACTTATGGGACTAAGGATGAAATAGAGATTTCATATTAGTAGAGAAAAATATTTTCTTAATCCCATTGCTAATTATATATGAATCTAGAAAGTCACACACCCAAAAGTATTCACCTTTCAAGTGTAAAAGGTTTACCATAATAATAAATTAAAGTGTTTAATTAATTGATTAGTGGTGAAAGGATTAAACTTGTAATTAAATTTACAAGGACCCTAGTATGTCCTGAAGTTTAAATCCACAAAGATTTCTTTTTCAATTAAATCTTAATTTATATATGATATAAATGAGAAGGATTAAATTGATTAAGTCAATGGATAATTAAAAGAAATTAATTTTGAGCTTAGTAAGTAACCCTAAATAGCCAAAGCCCATATATGATATGGAGAAAGGAAATTTAGGGGTTAAAAATTCACTAACCCTAAAGCACATATAATAAGGGGTTAAAGAATTTCAATAACCCTATAGCTCATGTGATGAGTTTAGAGGTTAGAGATTTTCAATAACCCTAAAGCCCATGTAATGAGCTTAGGGGTTAGAAATCTTTAACTAACTCTAAAGCCCATATGATGAGTTTTAGGGATTAGAGAAATTTAATAACCCTAAAGGCCATAAGATGAGTTTAGGGGTTAGATATTTTTTGCAAAGCTTAAAATAGTAATTTCCACCTTAAGGTTTAAATGAAATATTCATTAACCCTAAAGGGTAAACTGGACATTTCATTTTTGGCTTAAAGTCAACAACAACAATTTAAAGATCAATTTGGTTCTCTAATAGCCAACAAGGGTTTTTGGCTATAAAAGGATGATGATGATTAAATTGTTAAGGGTTAATGTTCATCTTCTTCATAAGAGAAAACTTATAGATTAAGACTTGAGAGAAAAAGAAAAAGTGTTCTTCAAATTTCTTGATCTTATTTTCTTGTTCTTTGTGAAAGAACAAAAGTTTCTTATAAAGAAAAGTTACATCCATAGCAACAAAAAAAAATCCAATCACCAAAGGTTTGTCAAGGAAGATCTTGATTTCATTTGGACTACGAAGAGAGGAAATCAAGAACATCCAAGGAAACCAAAAGGTAGCTTGAAGGTGGAACTTGGTGTGGACACCTAGAAGCTTCACACTTAGGGAGCTTTTAAGAAAGGAAAAGATTCAAAGTTCTAAGGCTTCAAGAGGTAATATGATTACCAGTTGCTTCTTTCTTTTTCTAATATGTGTTTTACACATTAATTAATTTGATTGCTTGAATGTTTATTAGACCTAAATATGGGTGAAGTGAAATTTTAAATTGTTTGAAATTTCTCCCCCCACCACATGCTTCCATTTAATTTATGCCCAATATTCCTTCAGTTTTCAAAAAGAAAACTGAAATAGATGGCAATATGCATACCTTTAAGGCACGACTGGTTGCAAAAGGGTTTCAAGCAAACTCATGGTATAGACTATGATGAGACTTTTTCACCAGTTGATATGCTTAAATCCATTTGGATTCTTCTTGCTATAGCTGCATACTATGATTACGAGATTTAGCAAATGGATGTCAAAACAATGTTTCTTAATGGAAACTTACTTGAGGATGTGTACATGACAAAACTATAGGGTTTTGTCAATCCTGAGAATTCTGGAAAGGTATGCAAGCTTCAAAAATTCATTTATGGATTGAAGCAAGCTTCTCGGAGCTAGAATCTCTGTTTTGATGAAGTAATCAAATAGTTTAGTTTCATAAAAAATGAAGATGAACCTTGTGTTTACAAGAAGATTAGTGGGAGTGCAATAATGTTTCTAGTGCTATATGTTGATGACATATTACTCATTGGAAACAATATCCCTACCCTACAGAATGTCAAAACTTGGTTAGGGAAGTGTTTCTCAATGAACGACTTAGTCGAGACTACCTATATTTTAGGTATTAAGATCTATAGAGATAGATCTAAAAGGCTAATTGGCCTAAGTTAGAGTATATACATAGACAAGGTACTGAATAGGTTTAGTATACAAGATTCCAAAAGGGGATTCTTGCCAATGTCTCATGGTATAAGTCTTAGCAAGAATCAATGTCCAAAGACACAAGATGAGCAGGACCGCATGAGTAAGATTCCATATGCTTCTACTATAGGAAACTATCATGTATTCAATGTTGTGTACTCGACCTGATGTTTCTTGTGCCTTAAGTATGAAGAGCAGATACCAGTCAGATCCCGGTGAAAATCACTGGACAACAGTCAAGAATATCCTTAAATACTTAAAAAGGACTAAGGATGTATTCTTACTGTATGGAGGGCATAAATATGAGTTAGTTGTAAATGGTTACACAAATGCCAGCTTTCAGTATGACAAGGATGATTATCAATTGTAGTCAGATGGAAAAGTTCAAAGCAAGCCACTGTGGCCAATTCTACTATAGAGGCTAAGTACATAGCTGCCTCAGAAGCAGCTAAGGAAGCAGTCTGGATCAAGAAGTTCATTATTGGTCTAGGAGTTGTGCCTAGTATTTCAAACCTAGTGGACTTATATTGTGACAACAATGGGGCTATAACACAAGCTAAGGAACCTAAATCACATCAATGATCTAAACACATACTCAGACGTTTTCATCTCATTTGAGAGATTGTTGAGAGAGGAGACGTAAAGATATGCAGAGTACCTACTAATGACAATATTGTTGATCCACTGACTAAGCCATTTCCACAGCCAAAACATGAGAGTCATACTAGGTCAATGGGTATTAGATACATGTCTTATTGGGCTTAGTGCAAGTGGGAGATTGTTAGTGATATGCCCTAGACCAATAGTATGGATGTTGTAATTATTACATTTTTATTAATAAAGGAAACAATTCATTATCATGTTATTACTTACAATTAATGTTCTTTAACTTGATAATAGATTCTATGAATAGTTCATTCCACCTAAGGTCATCAAGTATGTGACTTGATAGTAAAACCCTAAGGTAAATGGGATACTATTCTAAATTGTCCCTAGTTACTCATTATTGATGGAACAGTAATGAATTAAGACTAGTATGTAATCTGACTGATGATCATGTTTTACTAGTCATGTATATGAGATATTAAGTCAACTCATAGGTACATGTTAGAGATCAGTGTACTGGACTGACCCACTGTGAGAATACTATATGGTTAATGTCATAAAGTGATTCTCATTATAATATTGTTATTTAGTCCTTTGACCTAAAGTCATCATAGATTCCTACATGAGGAATTCCATATTTTGACATAGTTAAATATCATATGTAATAGGATGGTAATACAAACTGTTGTTGGATATATAATAAATCATGCAAAGGAATATGAGTGATTGAGAAGGAATTTGTCCCTCTCATATTTTGAGAGAGATATCTCTAGGCTCCTCGATAAGTGAGATTGAGAAAATGCATGGCAGTGCTCAAATGAATTGATAAGGATTATCAATGTCATTTGTTTAGCTAGTCTACTTGGAGCTCGAGAAATTGTCTAATTCAACAATATAAGGGTGACATATTCCATGCCTTAGGTTTAATTAAGATATTGAGTGACAAAAAGACTATAACACTGATTGTGGAAAAAGTTATGTCGGATCACCAACCTTCACTTAACTTGGGTGGTCATAATGTCTTGCTAGAGGCCACTTATAACTTGTGGGCCATAAATAGAATTTCAGGCTCGTTGCCAACGTTATGTGAACCTACAAGGTTGAACACTTAGAATGAATTGAAAAATGAATTTTAGGTTTATTATGTTCAGGTTCATTGAACTTGATATTGTCGAGATGCAATGAATTGGTTGTTGTCCAAATTCGTTGAACCAAATAATAGGTATTTTAAATGTTATAAATTTCTCTCTCTAACTAATTATTTAAAAGAAAAATAGATATTTATCTTACTGTTACAAAGAGATAAATACGTTTTCCTTTTAAATAAAAATTAATTAATAAGATTAAAATCCTTAATTGTCAAGGATTAAATAAAACACAGTAGTTTTGTTACATACATATATATGATATATATGTGTAAACTATTTGCTAGGGTTTTATAGATAAAGTGAAAACAAGAGAGGCAGAAGTCGTTTTCTCTGCTAGGGTTTTTGGGAGAGTCTCAAAAACAGGTGCTAACACACCAAAGGTTTTCGTTTTTCTTGTTGTTTGTTCTATGGATACCGATAGAGGGCGTTTGTTCGTATAGTAGCGTCTCAAATCCAACAATTCATTTTTCGAAATAAAAAAGTTTTCCTAAAAAAAAAATTATAAAATTTTTCAATATTAATTTATAGTGATATGAAAATCTTAGATTGATAGATAAATATATTTTTTAACAAGAGAAACCGAATCACTTAATCCATTGTTCAAGCAAAAGTTTCCAACGAACATACGCATATGCAAGCAAAAGAGCATTAAGCTTCCATATTCATTACCTATGTAAATAACATATTTCAATTAACCAAACATAATGTAATTATTATTTGTATGAGAGTTAAAAAAAAAATATTTGTATTTTTTAAAAAATAAAAAAAAATAAATATTTTTCTTTAAAAAAATATTTGTATTTTTTTATACTTAATAATTTATTTTCTCAACATTTATTAAGAGAATCTGTTAGGATTATGACTCAAAATCTAAATGAGACTTGAAAGAATACTTTTTTTATATTTTGTATGTGAGAAATATTCCTTAATTGAGTGAATGATTATTTTTTATATAAAGTACAATAATTATTCTTAAAGTTATTTATAGTTGGATGAGAATTCTTATCGAGTTAGAATTAATAGGAGGTAATTTTATATATGAGTATTATATGAGAGGTTTTTAGACTTTTACCAAATGGTTGAGTTAAATTATAGTAGAGTTGTAGTATCAATTATTGTTGAGCGGTGCGCCATAAAATACATAGGTAGAGTGCCCTTGTGATGATATTGTGAGAAGGTTTGCAATTTTATCCGTTAAAAAATTGTCATATGGTGATTTAAGGAATTATCTCTTCAAGGGACCATTGATGTTGGTCTATTGAGGGATTGAATTACATAAAAATTTATTTATATTGGTTTTCTTTTTTCTTCTTGTTGTGTTTATAATTATATTTTCCCTAACAAGTGGTATCGGAGCTGTTGGTTCTTGTTCTGGAGTTCAAAAGTTATTTTAGAAAAGAGAAAAAAAAAATTGAAATTGAGATTTTTTGTAGATTGAGAGGATGATGATTGATGAAGACACCTTAATTGGGAGTCATGTACTAGTTGTGAAGAGTTCTGAAAAAGGGAAGAATCAATATAAGAAAAGAGGTGACCTATGAAGAAGATCAAAATCTCGATCGAGTAGCAATGTGGAGTGCTATTATTATGGAGAAAGTGGTCACATACAAAATCACTGCTCAAAATTGAAAGAATACTTGAAGAGTCTAAAGAACTGATAAGAGAAGATGAAAAGTAAACTGAAAATTGATGATGATGATTGCTCAACTAATGTGATTAGCTTGAATTCCAATAATGATGAGTTGCACTTGGTAACAAGTTATGAGAAGTTTAATTAAGGTGGAGCTCTAAATTAGGGCTGAGCGCGGATATTAAAAATTTTGAATTAAAAAGAATAACCAGACCAAAAATATCCAGAACCGAATTGAACCTTTGACTTTTTGACTTTTTCTAAACCGAACTGTACCGAGTGAAATGTTTTGGTACGATTCTGGATCTTAACGTATATCCGGACCGAAAACCGTACCGAATTGAATGAGATCGAAATAACCAAATTTTTTTTAGTTTTTTATTTATAATATATAAGTAATGCTAATTGAATAATATATAGATAACACAAAAATTATAAGATTATACATTGCATTATATCAATTATCAAAAGAAAATTTAGATGAGTTATAAATCTATAATTATAAATGTATATACTTCAATTGAATATAACTATTAATATTTATACAAATTAATTAAATATTAGGTTTATTAAATTTGTATTAATGAAAAATTAGTAATATAATATGAATTAAGTTTTAATAGTACTAATATATAACCACATATTACACTTAAGCATTTTAAATTCACTACATATATATATTTTTTTAAAAAAAAACTTTTAATATATGTTATGATTAATCAATGAGTGATAATAAGAAAGTATCATGTATTAGTATAAATCTAGTAATATTGTCATTTTAATTGTAATTACATTCATGTAATACTAATAAAGTTTTAAATTAAAATTTTATTAGTATTATATAATCTAATATTGTAATATTTAAAAATATTTTTTTATTAATTAACATTTTTGTGATATATTATCAATAAGAAAGTATTTGCAATAGGCTAATAGTTTGTATAAAAAGTTAGAAAGTGGTTATAAAAAATTATGTATTAGTTTTAAGTAGTGTATAAGTTAAATTATTTGAATAAAGTAAAATACTAATATAATTATATTTATATTATACTAATAGAATTTTTACAGTAATTCATCCAAAAAACTTGCGAATAATAATTAATTTATTAATATAATAAATGAAAATTTTTAATTAATTAATCACTTCTTATATTTAATTTTAGTATTGGATCAATGAATTGGAATACAGTGAAAATCTCAGAATCTCCATATTGTATTAGATTGTATTGTATTGTATTGAAATATTTAATTCTTGAATTGTATTGTCTCAAAATTTTCAGGACAATACAATACAAAGATTTTTTACTTCGGTTACAGTTTCAGTTTTACTCAAATCCAAATCTCCGAAGTTCAATCCGATCCTGGAGATTTTCAAATCTCCGGATCGGACCGACACGTGTTCAGCCCTACTCTAAATATAATCAAACATGGAGGTCTGATAATTAAAGACTCCAAAAATTTGAAGATTGCATGATTGAAAGATTTTGAGTTATAGTAGAGATTGTTGGAATTGTTGATGATTGCGAGATTTTGAGTCAAGGTGGAGATTGTTAGGATTGTGTGTGACTCAAAATCCTAATAGGGCTTTAATAATACCTTTTTCCTATTTTGTATATCAAAAATATTTCTTAATTAAGTGGATGATTATTTTTTATGTAGAGTAGAATTTTTATTTTTAAAGTTATTCCTAGTTGAATGAGAATCCTTATTGAGTTAGGATTAATAGCGGGTATAAATAGGAGTATTATAGGAGAGGTTCTTTGGACTTTTGTCCAATAGTTGAGTTAAATTATGATAAAGTTGCAGTAGTATTTATTATTGAGTAGTGTGTCACAAAGTGCACAGGTAGAGTATTTTTGTGATGATGTTGTGAGAGGATTTGTAATTTTATTCATTAAAAAATTATTATATGGTGATTTAGTCAATTATCCCTTCAAGGGATCGTAGATGTAGGTCTATTAAAAGAGTAAACCATGTAAAAATTTATTTGTGTTATTTTTCTCTTTTATTCTTATTGTGTTTATAACTCTGATTTCCCTAACAAAATCAAATATCCCTTTATTTCTCTTCAAGGGATCGTAGATGTGGATCTATTGAAAGACTTAACCACATAAAAACTTATTTGTGTTGTTTTTCTTTTTTATTCTTATTATGTTTATAACTCTGATTTCCCAAACAAAATTAAATATCAATAACTGAATTTGAATTGAATATATAATACTCTTATGTATTGCGTAAATTTATTTAATATCTAGAACTTTTCAAATTAACAAAAGTATTCAACAATTAATTTTGGATATTAGAAGAGTCAAAGCTAAAAAAATCAATTAATCATTTGTTAACCCCATAGATTGATTTTGATGATAACAAATAATAAAAAATTATCTGGTTATATATTACTTGTATTGTGTTAATTTAATGTTGCATGATAGAAGAATCAGTTTACTTGAAGATTGGTGCACTAAAATGTCCAGATTAGTTGTCCAATGCTTCAAGTGGTGAGAATAAGGTATTGGAATCCATACAGATACATCAGAAGACTACACCAGAAAGCTAAGGAACAAAAGAGAAGTTATAGAGCTTAAGTGAGTTAGATAAAATTCTAAGTTTTCAATGTTAAATAGTTTAGATAATATACTGCCCAAAATTGGATTATTTTTCTAAAAATTATCAAAACTAACAATAAGATCTTGAAATGAAAAATTGATTTTTGAGGCTTCTAATATCGAACTTAAAAATAGATGACCAAAATGTTTTCTGATATCAGATAAAAAATTAGATGACTAAGTCTTCTAATCTTATGTGTCTCAAAAGAAAAATAATTTAGCTGGAGTCAGTTGACCTAAAACCGTGAGAAAATGTCAAACAAACTGATGTGCTTTTCAAAAGAACAAAAAGAGAGTGTTTGGTGAGATGTCGCTTTCATTTGTACTAAAAAGCAAGTGGTCCAGACAGATAGTTGTCTGACTCATTTAATAAACCTGCATTTTGTCTAGTTGACTTTAAAAATAGACAAAACAAAAAGTTGACACCCCCTAAACACAAAATAACCGTTGTCTGATTTCCTTATACAACAAATAACTGGTTAAAATTTTGAATTAAAAATTGTTTCCCTCCAATAGCTAAATTAATTTTGCCTATAGAAAGGCCATATTAGACTAGTTCTAAGGTGATGAATTCGAGCGTTTTTTAGTGAACTTGAGTGAAAATTTTCTTTAAATTTTCAAAACCTTCATCCGAGTGCTTAAAATGATTTTAATAAACACTTCTTGTATTTCTTGTAAAGGTTTCACCTAGCATGTGTAAGCTAGTGAGAGGTAGCAAACACCTAAGTAAGTTTTTGGGTAGAGGTTGCAAGCACCTTGAATCTTGTAGGTAAGAAAGTGGGGCTTTCTTAGGTAGTCTTCTAGGTGGATTAGGAGCTACTGTAAATGTTTGACTCTAGCCCACTAATAAAGTTATTATAGTGGAGAGAAATCTCAAAGTGGTTTGTTTTGAGGACTGGATGTAGGCAAGAGGGCTGAACCAAGATAAATCGTTGTGTCATTTCTTCTTCTCTATTTCTCCTACCCATCGAATTTTCTTTGTGTTGTTTATTTTCACATTAGTTGACTATGTTGTTTGATTCATTTGAAAGAGTGTGTCTGTAAAAAAAGAACTTGAAAAAGGAAACTCACTTTACTCAGATTTAGTGATATAAAGTGAATACAACAGGTTCAAATTATTTCATCTCACTTAGAATACTTTCAGTTCTATTAAAATACAATTTAGTCGTCTAATCTATTCGGTATCATATTCAGTTTAAGACTAGTGATAGACAAGATATCTAATTCGATCACTTGGCAACTGTAATACTTATAGACACCTAATTGCTCACTGTCCCATCTTCATTTGTTAAATTCGCTGCTTTCAAAGTCTTGTGTGTTGATCTTTTAATTTATATTTCATCTTATTATTTCACACTTAAATCTCAATAGAGGACTAGTGGTGTTTTGGTTTAAAAGTTCGAAAGAAATTTTAAAGAAGTTCAATTCACCTCCCTCTTGGACTACAGACACCTAACTTTTATCATTCAAGTTATAAATGCATAGTGTTTTTATAAAATATTCAAATTATAAGTGATGGACCTTTTTATCCCTTCCTCTGCCCGGGGCTTGAAGGACTTTGATTGAGAGTATCATAGGGCCCGGAGACTTTCATCAGGCTAGGTCCTTCTTCTTTTTGGATAGCATTAGATGTCTTGTATAAATTGTGTGCCAGACACTAGGCCTAGGCTTTCTTGGAAAAAGAGTGAGTCTAGTCTAGGTGTGGAAGAGGACATATGAAATGAGAAGATTTAGTAGAAAAACATTAAGTGTGCTGAGGTAGTGATTCTTAGTGGGTGTAGAAGTTATAAAGGTGTTGGACCTTGTACTAAGGAACAGTGCGAACTTCATTGGATGAGGTGTTGACCTTGATGGATGGAACGGTGCTGACCTCGCTAGATGGAGGTGTTGACCTTATTGGATGGAATATTGCTAACCTAGATGGATGGAAAGTTTGGAGTTAGGCATTAGAGCATAGATTAGTTCTTAGCCTGTATGACAAAGATAGATAGCATTAGGAGGTCGCTAAACATATGGCTTGGCGTGGGCCCTCCGATGCTTAAATCAGTGTGACTGCATGTACGGAGTTAAATGCTCAGGAAAATGGTGGACTTGAAAATGTAGCCACTGCTTTCTTGAGTGAAAGAGTTTGAAGGACTCTCACTGTGACCTTTTTCAGCAGGAAAAGAAGGTCTTTAGGCACCAGACTATAGAGAGTGACCAATTAAAGATAAGAGGTCAACCTCTCGATGGATGACCAAAAGACTGCTTTATTAGTGAGATCATTTTGGAAGCCAAAGGGCTCAGGAAGTATATGAATTTACCTTTGGAAGGCTCAGGCTGTTGGAAGCTTCTGTTCTCTGTTAGAAGTGATCTAAAGGTCCTTTCCAAAAGCCCCCTTTGGTTGGAGAAATCTAAACTTTTGTAGGCGTATTGGGTTGCATGGTTGTAGGTACTCAAGTAGGCTAAGTCGCATCATTCTATGGCAGGACAAAGTTAATAATGCTTTGGTTTTGGAGGTTATGGAGCCTTTGTGTTGAAGTAACAGAATCTCATTTCTTGAAGGTGGCAGGGATTGCGTGTCATGCAGGCTTATAGAGAGCTGTCGATGGAGACATCTCTTGTAAGCTATCTATTGACGAGGTGAGTTGCTGCTGGAAGTGAGGTGCTTATGCTAGGATGTGAGAGAGATAAAACTATTGCCCAAGATGCACCAAAAAGGGGGGTTGAATTGGTGGGTAATTAAAAAATTAATTGAGAAAGAGTAGAAGAATAAAGAGATACAAGGATTTATAGTGGTTCGGATTATAACCAATCCTACATCCACTCCCCAATCACCAATTGGGTATTTCACTATCAATGGAGTTTTACCAAGTTCACTCCCAACTTAGTGTTTAAGCTCACACCAAACTATATAAGTGTTTTCCCAAGGCTCACACTCAAACCCCCCAAGTCTTTTTACTAGGCTAACACTCAAACCCCTCACAAGTGTTTTCACTAGGCTAACACTCAAACCTCACAAGTATTTTAATAAGGCACACACTCAAACCTAAACAAGAGTTTTCCTAAGGCTCACTCTCAAACCTATCAAGTGTTTAAGGCTAACACCCAACCCTTGAGCAATGAATGCTCTTATAACAAATAGAAAATGTGTTGAATGAAGTTTAAGGCTTAAGAAATGAAAATACAAGAGTTTGGCCACTTATGAAAGTTGTTGATTGTTAATGAAGGCCTTTGGAGGGGGTATTTATAGCCTCCCAACACTAAAGAGCTGTTACAATT
>CATKHJ010050477.1:0-27085 GCA_949750685.1 Vernicia montana
TGAATTATATAGTTTTCAAGCTAAATATAGGTTAGTAGTTAATTCATTTTGAATTTTCATAAATAAAATTTAATATGATTAAATTAATTTTTAATTTTAAAAGGAAGTGGAACCAATAAATTATAGGTGAAGAGAAAAAAAAATATGACTTTAATAAGTAAAGAAAAGAAAAAAAGCTAAATTTGTAAATGAAAATGGAAGTTTAAACTATTTTTGCAAAATAAAAAATTAGGAGCTAAAAAAGTTATTTTTTTAGTTTTTGAGTTATTTGTGTAAAAATTCCAATTTTTATATCTTCACACACATTACATTATTAATATGAGAGGCTAAAACTTCGGCTCACTCTCCGTTATTATTATTATTTACTTGATTTTTTTGCCAGAGTATTATTATTTACTTGATTATATATATTAATTTTATCATTTTAAATATTCTTTAAATTTAAATATGAATTATTTTTATTTTTTCATGTAAACTTTAAGTTAAAATGGCTTTTTATACAAGTAATGTTGGCTTTTATACAAGTAACAAAAATAATGAATTTTTTTCATTTATTAATTTATCATAAATTTGTAAATATACACCAAGTATAAGAGAAAAAAGTATCAACACTATGTTTGAGAAAATGAGCATAATAAGGATGAATTTCATATTCTAAATATTATGATTTAATAATGAAAATACTGTACACCAATAATTCATTTGATATGATAATCATACATGCTTTAGCAATAACTAGGAAATAAATTTTATGATAAATTACTATTTCGTCCATCAAATTTGATCAAATTAATATAGGCGTTCTTTATTTTTTGTCAAACTAAATAAATATTTCATTAATTTTGTTTCTGTCAACAAATTAGTTTTTTCCTATAAAATTTTAACTTTTCTCTGTTAAAATTTTATTATCTCTACCCATTTTTGCAAAAAAATAAAAAATCTTCAAAAAAAGAAAATCTAAGATCGCATAATTGAAAAATCGAAAAAAGCAAAAAACAAAAGCAAATGAAGACCCAAACCTAGTTTTAAGCAAAAAATCGAAAATTCAAAATCAAAATAAAATGTTGTACATCCTAACAAGATTGCTAGCAACAAATTCATCAATATCCAATGCTAATTTTGCTAACAAACCCATAAACTTGTTTTCCTTAGCCTTGTGGTCTTAGCACATGACTTTTAAGACATAAGGAAAATTAGGAAATGTGAATTTATTGGGTTTTACATGACTTTCACTATATATTTGGCAAAGGAGAAAGTACAAAAAAAAATATATTATGTGATTGCGGACTTTTTATTTTGAGATCTGTGAATTTTTTTTTTAATTTATAAAATGGGATATGGATATGAGGTTTTTATTGTTAGCACTTTGAAGTCTACAGTCTTCATAACATCAAAGGCTGTTGATGGTGTGTTTACGTGACATAAAATTGTTGATGTGATGCACATGTGGATTCTATAATTATATGTCATATGGGTGCCGCGTCAGTAACCTTATGTCATGGGAGCATCACATCAACATCTTCTAACGACGTTAAGATTGTAAACCCCAAAGTATTAACGGTAAAATGTTAGAATCACATAAATCTTTATTGCTTTAATGCTCAAAACCTATCATGTTATGGTTACTAATGAGATTTAGATATAAATACATGTATCAATTATAGCAATCGAGCCTTTGCGGAATGAATGATGAACGAGTGCTTAGATTGCAGGTGTGACCTTCCTTAGTCAAATCCCTAAGTTCTCAAAGTTTCTCAACTCTCTGTCTCTGATGGGGAGAGAATAGAAAGCGGCTGAATAATTTGACATATTGGGGACCATAACTTAGGAGTCTTTAAATACTAACTTATTAGGATCTCATTAAACCTATATGGGTCAGAAAAAGGTATCCACCCATTAACCCATACCAACTCCTGAAGTCTATGAGCTTTACATAAACGAAATACTTAAACTAAGCTCACTTATAAAATAGCCCGTCAATATAATTATTTCATTAAATATGTAAGTTCACATAATAGAGATTAAAACCTAACAATCTCTCACTTGGGCTACATATAAAATCTGAAACAATCATATCAAATAAATTCTTACGTGTACACTTTTGTGCTATTTTCTTTAGACTTCTCCTTAGTTTCAATCTGGTCCATTTCCTACATCAATATGAGATCATGGCGGCTTTCGTTACATACAAGCATAACTAAACCTTCCATGCTCACCATAGTAATATATTCAATGACATAGATCAAGTATGGATGAGTGGCATGAAAATTACATGCAATGTGATCTCAAACATGCCTATTTCCAACTGGTCCTACTTTATTCTTTAGTGAGATCAATCCAAAATTCACAAATAAATTCAGAGATATAGATAATGAAATGAATCATAAAACTTTATTATGCACAAAATAAACATGTAAAACATGTCTTAATCCATAGAACATCCAAAAATAAAACTCCCACTAAACCAAAGTATTACAAAATATGTCTACACCCATATGAGTAGTGTACTCATGAAAGACCTTAGATAGCAAACCCTTGGTTAACGGATCCGCTATCATAGAGTTTGTGCCTATATGTTCTATAAAAATCTGACCACTCTAAACTCTTTCCTTAACAGACAGAAACTTGATGTCAATATGTTTTAACTTCACAGAGCTTCTATTATTATTGGAATACAAAACTACAGACTTGTCGTCACATAATAGTTTTAATGGCCTTTTAATGCTATTAATTACTCGCAGCCCAGTGACAAAATTACGCAGCCATATCCCATGATTAGATGCCTCAAAACAGGCTATGAACTCTGCAGCCATGGTTGAAGAAGCTATGAGTGTCTGCTTGGCACTTTTCCAGGATATAGCTCATCCAGCTAGCATAAAAACATAGCCTGAAGTGGATCGTTTACTGTCTTGGCATCCCGCAAAATCAAAATCAGAATACCCAATGATCTCCAAACTATCCGATTTCCTATAAGTTAGCATGAAATCTTTTGTTCTCTGCAAATACCGCATAACCTTTTTGGTTGCTTTCCAATGATCCAGTCATGGGTTACTTAAATATCTTCCCAATAGTCCCACTATAAATGCTATATCAGGACGGGTGCACACTTGAGCATACATCAGTCTTCCTATTGCTGAGGCAGAAGGAATCTTTTGTATCTCCTTTATTTCAAGGTCACTTTTGGGGCACTGATTGAGACTAAACTTGTCTTCTTTAGCTACAGGTGTATCTCCCGGTGAACATCCTTTCATGTCGAATCTGCTTAGCGCCCTTTCGATATAACTCTTTTGTGACAACTCAAGGATACCTTGAGAGCGATCTCATAGTATCTGTATGCCTAATACAAAAGAAGCAACCCCAAGATCTTTCATCTCAAAATTTTTAGTGAGAATTTTTTTAGTTTCGTGCAATAAGCCTATATCGCTACTTGCCAGTAATATGCCATCGACATACAACACTAGAAAGATAAACTTACCAGCAATATGCCATCGACATACAACACCAGAAAGATAAACTTACTCCCACTGAACTTGTGATATACACAATCATTAACCATATTTACCTCAAAACCATATGAGGTAATCACTTGATCAAATTTGTAATACCATTGACGAGAAGCCTGTTTGAGATCATAGATGGATTTCTTTAATTTACATACTATAGACTTTGAACTTTTGGATTCATAATTTTCTGGCTGAACCATATAAATCGTTTCATCAATGTCTCCATTGAGAAACGCTGTCTTTACATCCATCTAATGTAGCTCTAAATCTAAATGAGCTACAAGTGTCATTATTGTCCTAAAAGAATCCTTTGATGAAACTGGAGAAAAGGTCTCTTTATAGTCAATGCCTTCATTTTGAGTGAATCATTTGGCGACTAGACGAGCCTTATATATTTCAACATTGCCAATTGAATCCCTTTTGGTTTTAAATATCCATTTGCAACCAATGGGTTTTGCACCTTTAGGCAACTCGACAATATCCCAAACGTCATTGTCTTTCATGGATTTCATCTCATCTTGTATGGCATCAATCTAATGTTGAGAATTGGAACTTTGAAGAGCTTCGCCAAGGTTGATTGGATCATCTTCCGCGAAGCCTACAAAATCTTCTTGTTCTAGGAGGAAGACGATATAATCATCTGGAATTGCACTTCTCCTTTCTCTATTGGATCTCTTTAATGGCACTTCTTGAGGTTGTTGAGTTTGCTATATAGGAAGAACTTCATTGTTGTCTTGAACCGGAGTTGCGTCTTGAACAATGTCAGGAATTATTGCTTGATCACTGTCAATAGCAATATTAGGAAGAGAAATAAATTTTTCTTCCTCAAAGACAACTTCTTCGTCAAAAAAGACATTCCTTAATTCTTCCCTTCCAAACTCTACATCCTCAAGAAATCTCGCATTTTCGGTCTCAAAGAAGGACCGGGTAGTGGGATCATAGAACTTAAATTCTCGAGAGCGTTCTGCGTATCCAACAAAGTAACAGCTAACCGTCTTAGAGTCCAATTTCCTTTCGTTAGGCCTATAAGGCCTTGCCTCAGCTGGACATCCCCAAATGTGTAAGTGCCTTATACTGGGCTTTTTTCTAGTCCACATTTCATATGAGGTTTTGGCTACCGCTTTGCTAGGTACTTTGTTAATGATATATACTGCAGTCTTTAATACTTCTTCCCAAAGCGATTCAGGTAAAGAAAAATGACTGATCATACTTCTCACCATGTCCTTAAGCATCCTGTTTCGTATTTCAGCTACACGATTCATGCTGGGTTTGCCCGACATAGTGTACTGTGGGACAATACCGCATTCCTTCAGGAAGTTAGCAAATGGTCCTAGACGTTGTTCTCCTAATCCATCATATCTGCCATAGTATTCTCCACCACGGTAAGATTTGATAGCTTTAATTTTCTTTCCAAGTTGAAGTTCAACTTCAGCTTTATAAGGCTTGAAAACGTTTAGGGATTGAGACTTCTCACTTATTAAATATAGGTACCCATATCTGGAGTAGTCGTCTATGAACGTAATAAAGTATTGTTGACCATTACATGCTGCTGTAGGGAATGGACCATAAATATCTATATGTATTAGTTCTAAGACTTCCGTACATCTGTTGGCACCTAATTTCCTTATGTTCCTTAGTTTTCCCTTAATACACTCAACACAGACTTAAAAGTCTGTTAAATAAAGGGAATCAAGAATTTTGTCTGACACAAGCCTTTGAATTCTCTGTTTAGAGATGTGGCCTAAACGCTTGTGCCATAGAGTGGCAGAATTCTCAGTTAATTTACGCTTTGTACATCTTGAACTAGTATGCAGAATTTCATTATAGGAAGAAATAGTTTCTAGCATATAAAAACGATCAATTAAAATACTGATACCAATAACATTAGAATTTAAAGAAACATTAACTTTATTATTTCCAAAATCACAAGAGTATCCACTTTTGTCCAAACTGGAAACAGAAATTAAACTCCGTTTAAATGACGGAGCTATCAATGTTTCAACTAAATTTAAATAACAACCAGTTTTTAAAAGTAATCTAAAATGCTATATAGCTTCCACAAGAACTTTATTACCATCGCCCACATAGATGAATTTTTCAGTATCAATTGGCGGTCGGCTCCAGAGACAACCCTGCATAGACATACTTATGTGAGTAGTAGCACCAAAATCTATACACCAAGTGTCCATAGGTACATAAGCTAAATTAGCTTCAAAATAAACTAAAGTGAGAACCTTACCCTTCTTTACACGCCAGGCGGCGTATTTGGAACACTCTTTTTTTCATATGTCCTCCCTTTTTGCAGAAAAAGCAGGTGAATTCATCACCTTGCTTCTTTGCCTTTTTCTACGAGGGTGTTCCATCTGCAGTATCCTTAGCCCTCTCATTTTCTTATTCTGAGAGGTTGATGCTAAGTGAACACTTTCTGTCTTATCCCTCTGGATCCTTTCCTCTTCTTGCACACATTGTGAAATGAGCTCATTAAGGGTCCATTTATCCTTTTGAGTGTTATAACTCAAACTGACTAAAATGTGCAAGAAGAGAAATGATAACTAAATGCACGAGTAAATCTTCATTTATCTCTAACTTTAGTGCCTTTAGTTTTCCAACAAGATTTGACATCTCAATTATGCACTCCCTTATGTTTCCTTTTTCCTTGTACCTCATAGAAATTAGAGCAGCCAAATGGTTACTTGTTTCTGATTTCTCATTTTTGGCAAAATACTGTTGTATTGCCACAAGGGATTCCTTAGCATTATTGCTCTCAGAAATAGAGCCTCGAAACGCTTCTGGTATGGAACGTTTCATGATCATTAGACTCATGCGGTTAAAGCGATCCCATTTCTCAATTTTGGCATCATTTGAATTATCCTCTATTGGAATGGGTTGCTCCGTCCTTAGCACAAAGTCTAAATCCATACAGCCGAGAATAATTTTCACGTTCTCTTTCCAGACCTTAAAATTTGTACCATTTAGCATAGGAATGACACTGATTGGAGCATAAACATTGTTTGCAGTTGCTGAAACTAAATAGAGAACAAAGAAACAACATGCAATAAATAATCATGTCATTAGTTCAATAATTTAGACAAGAAAATTATAAAACAAGATATCTAACACAACTTGACATTTAGTGTTTGCACAGAAATATCAATTGTAAATGGTACTATCAACGCAACAATTAAACATTGATAATAAATCATGTCAAATAACAATCTTTCTATAAATCCTGTCAAACAACAATCTTTCTTTGGACCAACTATTATTCACATGGAAAACAACTTTAAAATTATCAACATTTATCATCACAAGTGTGTTTGTTACTTGACCAAACATTAACTTTCCTTTGGACCGATCAATATCCGCATAAACAACAAATACATAACATCTTTATATTCCAAATTAAATTAATTTACACATCAGAGGATAATTTGGCAACATATTGTTTTAATCAATTTACTTTAAAACACTAAACATAACAATGCAAATAAACTCCTTAATATTGCACAAGGTGTTGATAACACCTTATGAAATAATGATTTTGTAATTCGCAAGGCACCATTAATTTCTGTATCCATTATATAGTATATATATGAATATATATTTAACCACAAACCTGGTTCATTCAGTATATATGTATTCTGTATCCATATATATGTATATAATAGTCACGCAAATCAATGAGTTCATACATAATAGTCAACCAATAATTAGTGCTCCAGACCCCTCACCATAAACCAAAATACAATATATATATATATATATGAATATATATGTAACCACAAACCATATTACGGTAACTTTAAACAAAAATACGGTAATCAATTGGTTCATACTGTATATGTATATAATTGAATCCTTAAAGACCCGCAAACATAAAATCTGCAATACTACAAACCATAAAATTTCCAAATCCTTAACAAGCCATATAATTACCATGGATCAAATAAAACAATTCTTTAATCCTAATAATCTAACATGATATGGGCTCTAATATCACTTGTTAGAATCACATAAATTTTTATTTTTTAATGCCAAAAACCTATCATGTTATGGTTACTAAGAAAATTTAGATATAAATATCTGTATCCATTATAGCAATCGAGTCTTTACGAAATGAATGATAAACGAGTGCTTAGATTGCACGTTGATCTAAAATGGTATGTTAAGTCAGATAGTTGGGATGACGTGTCATGCCACTTTAACAATTCAAGAGAATTTTAATATGAATTTGGCCAATTACATCTGATTGAAAAAAAATAAAAATTTAAATATTCATCTGCAATAAAAAAAAATTTAGTGAGCACATCGAAAAAATTCTAAAATTTAATCATTTTTATATCATTTACCAAAAAAAAAAAAAAATCAACAATCATAATAAGTGCATCTCGTGGGTAGATGATTAATTATAATCTATATATCTATATTATTACATAATAAAAGTCGAATTTAATAGTTGTTTATAAAAATTTATATGAAGTCATTTTATAAAAAAAAAATTCATATTATTATGATTTTACAGCTAATTAAAATTTTTACATATTAATATATTTAATTCTTTTTATCCTTATTTTAGTTAGTTCGTATATTATAAACTTGACTCATATATTTAATTTATATTAATATTTAAAATTATTATAAGATAATATTTAAATTTAATAACAGCATATTGATTTGAAATATCTTGAACTTTTCAGCTTTTTATAATTTTACCGTATCATTTGAAAATAGATTATAATACCTCAAACTTCTAAAGTTGTTTACAATTATACCCTTTCATCAAAATTGTTCATTTGAATTTTTTATTTCTTTTAATGACATATGACATGAATTAAAAAAATAAAAAATATATTACTATTTAGTCTTTCATATTTAATTTAATTAACAAGTATATCTCCCTTTTTGAGAAACGAATTAAATGGTTCCTCATATTTATTTTTATTAACAAAATAGTCATTCCATTTAAAATAACTAAAATTTTCCGCTAAGTGAATAGAAAAAGACCAAAATATCCTTGTATATATTATGTGGTTATAAAATCTAATATATTATTGTCTTTCATTTTTTCATTTCTTTATTTTTGATAAAAACACAAATTATTTTTTTTTTTGAATTTTTAACTTATTTTATCTAAAAAAATTATTCAATATATTTTAAATAATAAGAAATATATTTTTGTTAGAAATAACAAAAAAAATATTATTTCACACTATGAAAAAATATATAACCTTTCATTTTAATTATTTTAAAATGCATATATACTTTTTTACTTAAAATATAATTTTTTATATTATTATAATATATAAATATTTTTTAAAAGAAAAAATACATTCAATTGAACTAAAAACTGAAAAAAAAAATTATCTTAATTATGTACCAAAATTGATTTTGGATATTATTAGACAAACAGGAAAAAAAAAAATCATTGATCATTTTGATTTTTTTTTACTTATAATCAATGGTATTTTAGTACTTTATTATTAAATATGTCATTGACTGCTAAAAATTGTTTTAAATAATAAAAAAAAACTATTTTGTTAACAAAAATAAATGTGATGAACCATTTAATTCGTTTATAAAAAAGGGAGGATAAATTTATTAATTAAATTAAATATGAGGTATTAAATAGTAATATATAATTTATATTTTTAATTCATGTCATATGTCATATGCTACTAGGAGAGCAAAAAAGTTCAAATGATCAATTTTAATCAAAGGGTATAATTGTGAACAAATTTAAAAGTTTGTAGTATAATAGTCTATTTTCTAAGGATAGGGTAAAATTATAAAAGGCTGAAAAATTTGTTAGCCAAATAGTAAATTATAATTGAAATATAATCCAAAATTATATTAATAAATAAATAAATAAAATTATAAGATCACGAAAAATAATATAATAAATAAAAAACGCAAACCGAGGCTTGTGTTACATTAAAACATATTCATTCCTTACCGTCGGTACTTGAGGATTGATTTAACGTCCATCTCCCATAATACAACGGTAATCAAGTAATTTTGAAAATAACAAAATTATTTATCCACGAACTAGAACCATGCTTATTTTATCACCAAGTGAAGAATCTTGAAAACTTGAGAACTCTCTAAAAACACTAGAGAAATTCTAAGAGAAAGCTAGAAAACAAAGCTTTTGGTGTGATTTGAAGAATGAAAATGGCCTCCTTATATAGGAATCAAGAAGGCTAGTTTGGACATAAAAATAATTTATTTTACCCATAAAGGTATAGGCTACAAATGTTAAATACACCATTAATGTGAATGTTACAAACTAATCAATTTTCCATTCAAATTTTCATTAATTTTCTAACAATCCCCCATATAAATGAAAATAAAAAAAAACTATAGGAAGCTCATAAACTTGGTAATAAAGTTCCGCGGTCAACACCTGCATAGGATAGGTAGGTATAACCCTTTGAACATTCCCTTGTGAAAATATAATTACTTTACTAGTTGACCAATAGACACAATATCTTTGAACTATTCTACCATTTGTGTAAACGATAGTATAATTTACACAAGAATCTCCCTAACACAATTCTATTCTCATTATCATGTTCGTTTTGGCTATGAACCTACGCTTAATTCTGTGAGAGTTTTTAAGAATCAAGCCCAACACAATTCATTTCGAAGCGGCCCCACTTCTCTCTCATATAAGTGATCTCTTAAGAGTAACCCGCATTACTCGCTATGATTTTCGAAACCACAGGATAATTAAAAGCATTGCTTATCCTTATTGGCTCACTCTTTACAAGTATCACTATTTTCATTATAGGAATGGACAGAGTATAACCCCCATAGTGATCTAACTAAGTTTTTACAATTAGGTTATCCCTTTGAACCTAGATCTTGGGATCTCCAGTTAACTAACTTGAATTTTCCTTTACACTAACTTATTCCTTCATGGGCTTTAGTCATATTCCCCTTGATGACTAATAAACTAACTCTTTATTTAACCCTTTGGTTAGCAGATCCGTAATGTTATCCTTTGATTTTACATAATCAACAGTGATAACTCTAGTTGAGAGTAGTTGTTTAATGGAATTATGTCTACGACGTATATGTCTTGACTTACCATTATACATATTACTCTATGCCCTTCCAATCGTAGATTGACTATCACAATGAATGCAAATCTGTGGCACAGACTTTTCCCATTTTGGAATATCTTATAAGAAATGACAAAGCCATTCAACTTCCTCGCTACATTTATTTAAAGCAATAGCCAATGAAGATGCAATCAATTATTTTTGGACCTATCTTTACCTTTTTAGGTATAGATACTGCCACTTTCGCAAGACACCCCCACACTCGCATGTATTTATAAGAAGACTTTGGCCTCGTTTGGGATTGAATTTCTCAAAAGAGTTTTTCAACAAAATTTTTTATATTATTTTTAAAACTGTTTTTTCTTAGAAGCAGGTAAATTAATGTTTTCCCAGAAACAAGTTTGAAAAAACAGTTTATAAAAAATAATAAAAATCAATCAATTAAATAAAAAAAATTTCTAAAAGCGCTTTTTTTTAACTCCTAACAGTAATTCCAAACACACCCTTTTTTTCTTTCTATAATTCATAAGAGGTTTTATCTTATTTCTTTCGGGGCACCTTAAAAAAGGTAATTAGCCAACAAAATGGCTTTCCCCCACATGTTTTGAGGTGGCCTGAAACTTATTAACATTGCATTCATCATTTCTTTCAAAGTACAATTTTTCCTTTCTTTCAAGTTAATTATAGAGTTCAAATTTCTCTATTGCTTCATCTTTACTTTTAAGCAAATATTTATATAACAATATTTTGTACAATCAACAAACGTGATAAAATACTTTTTACTACCTATTGTTTGTACAAATTTTAAATCACATATATTATTGTGAATTAACTCAAGTGGTTCAATTTTCCTTTTATCTGATTGGAAAGAAAATCTTGTTAATTTTGCCTCAACACAAATTTCATTTTTAATTTTTAAATTTATATGAAATTTAGGTATGTGGTCCAAATTAATTAACCTTTTTAAGGTATTATAATTAACATATCGTAGTCTACCATGCCATAAATTGAAAGACTCAAACAAGTAAACCGAAGAGGTATTTTCATTCATATGAGTGATTACAGTTACATTGAGCTCAAATAGCCCATCAAGCACATACCTTCTCCCCACATACATTCTATTTTTAGACAAAATAACTTTGTCTGACTCAAATACCATGTGAAATCCATGCTTATTGAGCAGTGAACCGAACACTAGGTTCTTGCGGATCTCCAACACATATAATATATTATTTAGAGTCAGTTCTTTCCCATAGGTCAACTTCAGTACCACTTTCCCTTCACCGAGGACTTCAAAAATGGCATAATTGCCCATAAACAACTTTTTTCCAATTTTAAGGGTGAAGGTGGAGAACATACCTCGTTCTGAGCACACGTGTCTTGTTGCTCCAGTATCAACCCATCATTCTTTCGGGTTTGACTCAAACAAATTCACCTCAGATATCACCATAGCGAGGCTTAAGCCAGAAACATCCTATGTGATGTCATCAACCATATGAATCTCAGGGTTTTTCTTTTTCTTCGAGCTTTGTCCATGCTCGACAATATTCACCTTCACTCCCAAAGGTAGAAATCCCTTCTTTTCCGAGCTTCTGTTGTCTTCTTCAGTTCGAAGTCTAACAATAAGCTCTTCAATGTTCATCTCCTTTAAGGTAATTTTTGAAATCCTTCAAGTCAGGGATAACTTCTCAATAATAGTAGCTACTTAGAAGGGTTCACTTAAGACCATCCCTTCAGCATGAATCTCATGTAAGATCACTTGGATCTCTTGTACTTGATTGATCACTATTTTGGAATCCACCATCATATAATCTAGGAAGCGGCCCACCATAAATTTATTGGACCTATTATCCTCAGTCTTATATTTTCGGTCTAATGATTCCCATAACTCCTTAGCTGTTTTCTTTTCACTGTACAGTGAATCTGTTAGACCATTCATGTCGTTGTTTCGGCACAGGAATTCAAAATTTCTTCAAAGCATCAACCGCATTAATCACTTGGACATTTTGCTCACCTTTTTTCAGTGTTGGAAGATCTTTAGTCAAGTATCTCTCAAGATTCAACATGGTTATATCAAACATCATCTTTTGCTGCCACGTTTTGAAATTCAAACCATTGAATTTCTCCGATTTCTCTCTATGATTCACAGGAACTATAACTGGCACAATAGAGTTTGCCATATCTGAAATAGCAAAGGAAACTATTATTTTCCCAAAAAGGAAAATAATTTCACTATCTAAATAGCACCCTATTAGACAATTTCCAGGAAATACCAAAGGGGTCACAGTTAGGTCTCACTTAAAACCCAATCTCATTAAACATAATTTATTAATAGAAATTTCCAAGAAAAGCTGGAGGGGTCATAAATAGGTCCCACTTAAAACCCGGTCTCCTTAGACAAAATTGCTAAATTGTGACTATTCAGAGTATACAATTGACAAAAGATTATACTCTAAGAATTTGTTTTAAGATTGTTAGTCAAATGGTAAACTATAATTGAAATATAATCCAAAATTATATTTATAAATAAATATAAATAAAATTACAAGATCATGAAAAATAATATAAAGAATAAGAAATGCAAATCGAGGCATATGTTATGCATATTTTTTTTAAAACAGATTTGTCTCTCACCGTCGGTACTTGAGGATTGATTTGCCGTCTGTCTCTACGGACGATAACCAAGTAATTTTGAGCACCACAAAATTACAGGATACAACGGTAGCTAAGTAATTTTGAGCACCACAAAATTATTTATCAACGAACTAAAACCGTGCTAACTTTATCATTGAGTGAAGAACAACCTTTGAAAACTAGAATAACTCTCTAAGAACACTAAAAATACTTGAGATATTCTAAGAGAAAGTTAGAGAGTAAAAAGCAAATGTTTTTTTTGGGTGTGATATAAAGAAGAAGAAGGCCTCCTTATATAGTGATTAAGAAGGTTAATTTGGGCATAAAAATAATTTATTTCACCCATAAAGGTGTAGGTTACAAATGTTAAATACAACATGAGAATGTTACAAACTAATTAATTTTCCATTCAAATTTTCATTCATTTTTATGCCCAAATTAGCTTTCTTGATCACTATATAAGGAGGCCTTCTTCTTCATATCACACCAAAAAAAGCATTTGCTTTTTACTCTCTAACTTTCTCTTAGAATCTCTCTAGTATTCTTAGTGTTTCTAGAGAGTTTTTCTAGTTTTCAAATGTTGTTCTTTACTCGGTGATAAAGTTAGCACGATTCTAGTTCGTGGAGAAGTAATTTTGTGGTGTTCAAAATTACTTAATTACCATTATATCCTGGGCGACATATGTCAAATACCAATGGTGAGAAACGAATATGTTTTAAGGAAACTGTGTGTAATACAGGCCTTGATTTGCGTTTTTTATTCTTTATATTATTTTTCGAGATATTGTAATTTTATTTATATTTATTTATAAATATAATTTTGGATTATATTTCAATTATAATTTACCATTTGCCTAACAAAATTTAGAATATTTTAGGCCAATAGACTTTTAATAAAATAATAATAGTAATATGCTCATATTAAAATATTTTAAGAAAATATAAGTCATTAAATAAAAAAGTATGAGCAAAATCTGCACAAAATAAGTTCATGACTTATATGAATTAAATTTTATGTTATAAAATCATAAAAATAACTTTGGCTCATCTAAAAGCTAAAATGATAAAATAAAAGAATATAATATAAATTTGGAAAATATAAAAGTTAAATTTTATTTTTGTCATTAATGATTAATCAAATATTTAGGGGTGACAATATCAAATACGACACGAACCCAACACGAAATTAGTGGATTTGGATTAAGGGTTATCGTGTTCGTATTGACCCAATTGTGACACCAAAATAATCATGTCGTGTCACAAATTAACCCGTTAACTCAAAAACGACACGTTTAAACCATTAACACATTTAACTTAATATATTTTATAACTTTTAAAATATGTATATATAAATATTACCTTTAATATTCTTTATAAATTTATATATAATTATATTTTATGTAATAATATAAATTAATAGGATTAATTTAGTAAATTTGATACTTTTTAAATATTAAAATAAAAAAATTAATTAATTTAAAATTTTAAATGTGTTATTCGTATTTAAATTTTGATACGATAAACTAACCGTATTGTATTCATGTTGATCATTATCATATTATGGGTATACGTCAACACGATTTCAACAAGTCGAACTAACAAATTGCCATGCCTGCAAATATTATAATTCTATATATAAAGTTATAAACAGATGATCTAAAAATAAGATCTATTAAAATTGGAAAAAAATGGAAGTGCGTGTTGGGCCGAACATCGGACTCGGAGGACGCAACAGGGCGCGCCATGTTATTAGGTTTTTGGTATAAAAATAAGGCTTGATAGCGACTCATGTTTTTGTGTTGGCCGTTTTTCCTTATCTCTCTGTTTAATAGCCATTAGGATACTCTGTTTCTCACCAAAACAACCCACTTCAATCAAATCTCTCAACACAGGTTTTGTTACTCTTTCTCAAGCTCTTTTCTTCTTCTTCTTCTGATTGTTGAACACTTGCAGTCAGTAAATTATCTGTTATAATAACTAACAAACAAGGATTCAAAGTGATCATCTTACTTATCAGATGACCGCTTTTACCTCTACTAATGGCATTCTCTATGTTCAATCTAGCTCGTGATCAGTTCTCTATAATTAACAATCAATTGTTACTCAAGTTGGTTAAGTAATGGATTATACATGAGTTGTTTTTGAATCATTAACGAAAGATGGGTTTTACTGATTATGAAATTTGTTCTTATTTTTGCTAGAAGTTTACGAGTTTAATTCTAATGGAGGATTCGAAACCTCCTCAAAATCCACCTAGAAAGGTTTGCTTCAATACCCTTTTCTTTTTATGATACCCAAATGAAGATGGATGGTTCAGTGCATTATGTTTGATATGTTGCAGCATAAGTTTGTGCCTAAAGCTCCCCCACGCCGAGCACCAAAGCCTGAAGTTAAAAAGTAAGTGCCATTTTTAGTTAACAGGCAATGTTTTTTAATTTTCTGCAACCTTTTTCGCTGTCGTATTAATCTTGTTTTCTGTTTGCAGTGAAAAGATTGAGGAGGTTGATGCTGTTCAGGCAATCAATTTGATGAAACAATTCCAGGTATACATGCCTGTAATCAATTTGTTGTCAATCAGTGGAACATCTGATTCAATTTTATTGTATTTTCCATTTTCTTATATTTGGATTTTCTGCCTCTTGAATAGGAAAGGTCCATCAGGGCAAAGCCTAAAATTGAAAAGAAAGGTAGTTTCTCTTCTTAATTATGGGTGCATTTACTAAAATTGGATTGAGATTAGAGTTAGACTGCTCTCCCTCTTTGTGCATTTGAGTTTGCTTAGCGCCTCAATTTTGTAAGTTGTTTATACAGGTATAGTTGGCTGAAGTAATGAGGTTAGATTATGGAACCATCAATAGAATTATGGAACCATCAATAGAAAATATAGTTAAATATTGCATTGAATTAATACCAGAAGCATCAAGACTCTTTCTTTTTATATATTGCAGAACATTTTAAACTGTCAAATTTCACAAAGGAGTCTTCTGTATTATTTTAGTTGTTACATACCCTTTGCTTTTATAGAGGAGGCATGCCATATTAAATCCTGGTACTAGTTTAACTTATAGGTTCCATTATCATTTTGATTTTGATATTTGAGATTTGGAGAAAGTAAGTAAAGGCAAGTTTGAAGTCTATGTCTGTTAAATACAAAGAAAGAAAGCTCCAGCTGCATTTGTTTCTAATAAGAGATTCAGATAACAACAAACCTTCTAGTGGAACTTATAGAATCAACAAGAATAAAATATCTGCCATAAATATTTGTATACATGGTTTAATGCATCAAGAAATTGGTCAGGCTTCAGCTGCTTATTTGGTTCACTTCCTGCCATTCCCCCTAGGGATCCTAGCTTTGACATTGCATCTGGCCATGTGATTTTTTGAAATCTAATTGTTGGGATCACATCACATGTATTTCTGCTTCATGGTTGTAAGTTTTTAATTTAGGATTTCCTGATGTCATGTTACTTAGACTAGACTATAGGCTACTGCCTTTCTCTTTATGCTATGTTATTGCTTGCTAAACTTGTATGCAAATATACACAATATTGAAAGAACACATGCAGCTATATGTTATATAGAAAAAGGTACATCACATGTGTATGTATGGGTTTCATAAGAGGAGTACACCCTTTCTGAACCCTGAACAAGCAAAGAAGCTGAAATGTAATTAAATAGTACTATGATGTAAGCACACTTCCGTATATAAAATTATGGCAGTGCTTTTAAATTGTTTAGAACCATGATCAATTTAATGAGATAATTTTTTCTGGATTTATGACCTGATGTCAATAATGTTGGAACAACATTACTTTTTTGGATGTAATTATCCTTATGTTGAAGATTGTCCAACATATATAAAGGCAATTAGTTGAAACTGATTTTATCTATTGACACCAGGATAATCCTGGCAAATAAGCCATTTTACTGAGGGCATATAGATAACTTATGTTGTACCATGAATTATACTAAAAACAGTTGAATTTTGTTATTTCCTACTATTAATTATACTAAAATGGGGGAATTTTAGATTCTTCATGTATGTTCTTTCAACAAGAATGCATTTTTTTTATCATCTTTTACAATATAATTTTTTCCCCTTGATTATTTGCTCCGTGAACAGTGAAAGCTTCGCAAATTGCATTTGGCTTTGGAGCTGCATCTACTAACTTAAAATCATATGGCGTGCCCAGGGGTGGGACAGCAAGTAACCAAGGTCAGGGTTCAGCTTTCAAGGGTAGCTATCCATGGATTCGCTAATATCTGATTGTTACTGATGCTGTGTTCAAGTGCTTTACACTGCCCTGTTTTTGCAGGTGGTGCTTATTCTTCAGGACTTACAGAGAAAGAATACACAGAACCATGGGTAGAACTATGACTCAAGCTTACATGCCCAATTATTGTGTAGTTACTTGTTTTCTTCTTCTTCTCTGAGCATATGGCAAATGAATAACTGTGTACTAAGTTTGATTTATCATTTGTTGGTTCTACTGCAGGATTATTACAGTTATTATCCCGTAACTCTTCCTTTGAGAAGGCCATATTCAGGAAATCCAGGTATCTTTTGAGTTTCATCTTTCAATAAGAATAAAATCTACGCTTTACACTAGAAATGGGATAATTTTAATGTAGATGGTTGTATGACTTAGAACGACAAAGGCTGCTATTTTTCTAAAATGTTCTGTGGTTTGTCTTGACTACTTTACATGATTACATTAACTCTCTCTATTTCTTTTAGCTATTCTTGATTCGGAGGAATTTGGGGAGACTTCAGAAACTGCAAATTATGATGAAAATTCTACAAATCCTGCTGTAGATCTTGGTTTAATGGTTGGTAATTTCATTAAGATTTAATGGTCCTACTAGTCTGGTTCCTTTCTTACGCCTATTGAGGTTTGGTTGGCAGGAGGAAAACATTGAGGCAAGTATGTTCTTTCTTCAGTTACCACCAACAGTTCCCATGATAAAGCGATCAGCTACTGCAGATGGCCAAGAAGTTAAGGAAAGCTCAAGGCCTTCAGGAGATCCACGTGCTGTTGAGAAGAGCTCTAAATTAGAAGAGTTACCAGCAGGCCACATGGGTAAAATGCTAGTATACAGGAGTGGCGCAGTTAAGCTGAAGCTTGGCAACACCCTTTATGATGTAAGTATAGAGAACAATTACCATATGTAACCCCCAATTACCAACGGAAGGAACATTGTATGATTTGTGTATCTGATTATTGGAATTGGTGCAGGTCTCCCCAGGTATGGATTGTGTATTTTCTCAGGATGTTGTGGCTATTAATACAGCAGAGAAGCATTGTTGCGCTGTTGCAGAGATCAACAAGCATGCCACAATAACCCCTGATGTGGATGCCATTATTAAAAGTATGGCTGATTTGTGACAGTTATACTGGTACTTATGCATAGATGAAAATGATAAATTTATATCGTCTTCCCAAAAAAGAAAGTTATAACAGTTTTGCATTCCATTTATTTAACATTCTTTAAAATGAGAGAAAAGAAAAGGATAAAAGTTTTGTTTTTTGTACTACTCTTTGAATGAAAAACGAAGGAAAAATAATATGCATTCTTCCTTCTCAAGTCCAGCTTAGCATGCTATTATGGAAATCCTCTCCTCTTCTTCCCCCCCCCCCCCCTTTCCGTTTCAAACAGTACCTCTTAGGCAAAAGTAATTCAGTGGTCATATTAAATTTAACTTATTGTAAACATCATAATCTTGATACTTGAAACACATAAAGCAAAATAATAATATGTTTAATGAACCAGATGAGCATTTATTCTTTCCAGAACTCAATGTCGGAAAAGATTACAACTCTAATGCAGAGATGTGACACACTAGGGAAGAATAATCTTCTGAGATAGAAGAGACGTTATTCACAGAATGCAAATCATTATATTTGGGCAGAAAGCTTACCAGTTATATTTGGTGTATTATAATTTGAGCTCCATGCTGTGGCTGTAGCAACAAAAAAGTGCATGGAGCATGAGTGTAGGAAGGAGAAATCTCAAATGAGAAATGCTGTAGAATAATGGCCAAAACTGTCTTAGCTTCTAACAGCACAAAGTTCTGGCCAAGACAGGTCCTTGGACCCCAACCAAAAGGGTAGAACGCTAAATGATCTTTAGATGCCTTTGAAACTCCTTCAGAGAATCTCTCTGGTCTGAATTCTTCGGCATCAGTACCCCAGAATTCAGGATCACGGTGAACAAGCATTATAGATAGCAAAAGGTCAACCCCTGCTGGGATGGTCATGTCTCCTATCTTGGTTTCCTTAAAAGTATGCCGATGTTGAGCAATTCCTGGTGGATATAACCTTAAGACTTCATTCAGAATCATAGTCACCTGCAGGAAAATGTTACACCATGGACATTTGATGAAATAAATCTTTTGTGCTCTACTTTTATCATCTTAGAGAAACAAACAGCAAAATATAAAGCAATGATGATATTATACTGTGTCCCTCGGTGATCTTAGTGAAGATTATATGGAGGAATGAATACTCACAGTCTTGAGGTGGGTTAAAGCTTCAAAATCAGGTTCTTTCTTTCCACAAACTTGCAGAACTTCTTCTCTTGCCTTTTCTTGCCAGTCTGGGTGCATAGCTAAAACTATCATTGTCCATGTTAACAAGCTTGAGGTTGTTTCTTGGCCAGCGAGGTAAAAAACCTTGCATTCCTCTATTACCTCTTCAATTGTCAATCCTTTATTTTTTGTGCCACTTGCATTTCCTGAACTGTTCTGTTCACTAGAGAGCAAAAGCAAGCTTAGCAAGTTATCAACTCTGGACTGTCCATTTCTCATTGCATTCTGTTTCCTCTCGACTAAATCTCTCAGCATTGATGTGATCTCTAAGACCAACTTCTTTCTCCTCTGATTCTTCTTCGTCGGAACTAATCTATAAAATTAGGAACTGATGCAGTAAATAATCCTTTTTTCAGCAAGAATCAAAGGCTAAGTTACCTATAAACCTTGCAATTAGTCAGTACCTGAAACCAGGAATATACACTCTCGGCAGAGCTTCAACAACCAGCATAATCAACTCATGTTGAAGTTCAAAAATCTTCTTTCCTTCTTCATAATTGCTTCCAAATGCCACCCGTGAAATGATATCCTTTGATACTTTTTGAAGCTCAGGCCAGACATCCACTTCACAAGTTTCTTGATGATTGATCATCTTCTTCCATTGTTCTATCATCTTGTTACAACTGATAGCAAATGCTGGTATCATCCCCTTCATGAGAAATTCCAGAAATTTTAGATCAATATATAGAAAATCCGAATTAATTTTGGGATTAAGATTGAGTTGAGTATATAGAAAATCCGAAGCAGAAGAGAAACTAACCTTAATTTTTTCTAGGTGGAAAGCAGGATTTATCAGTCTTCTGTGTTCAGTCCACTTCTCACCCTCTAACTCTGTCAGTCCTTTAGTGAGAACTTTAAGATGTGGGTTCGATGGCGGCTTTTCTAAGTAACCATGCTTGTTCGACAACACTTCTTTAATCAGTTTTGGATCTGAAATGATCAATCTTGGTGTTGTCCCTTTCCAAAACATTGATATATTCCCTGTTAAAGACAGAACAAAAACAGACCAGCCTTTGTTCAGTGCTACTGTCGTTGACCCCAGTCAGAAACATAACAAAAAAGGATCAAGATAGAACAAAACCACCAAAATTTAAAAAAATAAATAAATCCACTTGATCTTAAAAGTGATTTCATTCAAAAACTGAAAATAAATAAATCCACTTGATCTTAAAATGAGATCACTTTTTTTTTTTTTTTTCAAAAAAAAAGTGACTTCATTCAAAAACTGATACTTACCATATTTTTTAACATTATCCAGAATCAACGGATCGACTCGTTGTATAATCTGATGAGTTAGATTAATGGGTTTGGACCATGCTTCAGATATCAGCTTTGAGTGGTCTTTCATGTCCCCAACCAAGAGCTTGTAGGGTCTGCCTCTTATCCCTTGTTGCCTCAACTTCCTCTGTAGCCAATTGGGTTTCCACCAAATGGAATAAGAAACTCTCCCAGCCCCATAGAGCGCAACAAGTAACAAACAGAGCCATAAAGAAAATAAAACAAGATCATTCATGGACAGTCTAAAACAAAGTTTTTCTTGTAAAATTCTGTATGTGGGGTTTTTCTTGAATATTTGATAGTTATGTAATGTAATATCTAGGATATGTTACTATAAATAAAGACAACTCTTGCATCATGTGATGAATGGTTAATGACTTTTCGTTTTCTTTTTTCTATATCATCAATCAATGACTTAAACTTCTTTTCTTTGAAAAGTAAAAAATTTCTAGTAGTTCCCTAATTGATAGTGAAATTTGTGTTTGAAAATAAACATGTTTTATTATATTATTATATTAAAAAGATATTAGTCTCACACAAAATTTGGACTCTGTATTGAGGTGGAGAATAGTTCCAAACCCCCTAAAATGCGTGGCCAGTTCCCATTGGTCAATCATTATAAATAGATCATCATTATTTGACTAAAGTAGTTCTCTAATAGTTTCTAGGACTGTAGGATTACAAATTTGAACCCCTAGTAAGAGCCAAATTAACCAATTAATTGAAAAAAATAACATGTTGTTATTACTCCCTCACATAAGCTTTTCACATCAGGACTTGTACTTTTTTTTTTTTCTTTTTTTTGTTTAAAAGGAGGGGAGGAGACTTCAACCTGGGATTTTACCCAAGTCAAAGACACTTGCCACCAAGATAAACCTATGGGTACGGTGCGACTTGCACTTCATGCAATGTCCCCTGTTTTAATTTAGTGCAACTTTTTTTTTTTTTTTTAATTTTTCTTATCACATTAGAAACTGATGTAAAGATGGAGGATGTGTTTTGATTATCCTATGTGAAGCACCATTGAAGCATAAACAAAATGTTGGCACATTGCAAATAATAGGAACAATTTAGTTGGAAGCATATAATCTTGGGAATTAGGACTTAATTCTGGAATTCAATAAACTTACACACAAGGGGAAAACCTTTTCTTCTGTGATGGAAGAGACATTATTCATAAGATGCAATCTATTATATTATATTTGGCGTATCATAATCTGAGCTCCATGCTGTGGTTGCAGTATCATAATAGTGTAAGGAGCATGAGCGTAGGAAGATGAGAGCTCAAATGAGAAATGCTGTAGAATCATAGCCAAAACTGTCTTAGCCTCTAACAAGGCAAAGTTTTGGCCAACACACGTTCTTGGACCCCAACCAAAAGGAAAAAATGCTAAATGATCTTTAGATGCCTTTGAAACTCCTTCAGAGAATCTCTCTGGTTTGAATTCTTCAGCATCATCACCCCAGAAGTCTGGATCGTGGTGAATGAGCATTGTGGGTAGTGTAAGATCAACCCCAGCTGGTATAATCATATCTCCTATTTTGGTTTCTTTGCAAGCATGTTGATACTGAGCTATTGCTGGTGGATATAACCTTAAAACTTCATTTAAAATCATATTTACCTGCAATAAAAATGTTAATTATTAAACCATGGACATTTGATCAGGAAATGAATCTTTTGCATATTAATGTAAAGCAATGTTTGTTTCTCTACATATATTTACTTACAATCTTTAGTTGGGTTAAAGCTTCAAAATCAGGTTCTTTCTTTCCACAAACTTGCATAACTTCTTCCCTTGCCTTTTCTTGCCAGTCTGGGTGCATAGCTAAAACTATCATTGTCCATGTTAATAAGCTGGAGGTAGTTTCTTGGCCAGCCAGATAGAAAACCTTGCATTCCTCTATCACCTCTTCAATTGTCAATCCTTTACCTTTTGTGCCACTTGCATTTCCTGAACTGTTCTGTTCACTAGAATGCAAGAGCAAGCTTAGCAAGTCATCTACCTTTGACTGCCCAGTTCTTATTGCATTCTGTTTCCTTTCAACTAAATCTCTTAGCATTGATGTGATCTCTTTGTTCAGATTATTTCTTCTCTGATTCTTCTTTGTTGGAAAGAATCTATAAAAATAAGAACAAATACTGTAAATTATAATATTATCTTTTTGGCAAATATCAAAGAGTAAGTTATATACAAGACCTACTTCGTTCAACTGTTATAGTTAGTCGATGGCAGCCAACGGCTAGTGGTTAAGAGCCAAACGCTAACAGTTAAAAATTATAGCTAAAAATTTTAGTTATAATTGTAAAATGTTAAATTTATCAAATATATCAAACTAATAGTTTGAAAATGCTAGCTCGCAACAACTCATCCAATTAAACTTTCTAATTAGGATCAGTACCTGAAACCAGGTATATACAAGGTTTGCATAGCTTCCATAGTTAGTAACATCAATTCATGTTGAAGTTCAAATATCTTCTTTCCTTCTTCAAAATTGCTTCCAAATGCTGCCCGGGAAATGATATCCTTAGCTACTTTTTGAATCTCAGGCCAGACATCCACTTCACAAGTTTCTTGATGATCCACCATCTTCTTCCACTCTTCTATCATCTTGCTACAGCTGCTTGCAAATTTTGGTATCATCCCCTTGAACAGAAATTCAGGCAATCATTAGCATTTTTAGATTTTTAGTTCAATATATAGAAAATAAAAAGCAGAGCAGAAACTAACCTTCAGTTTTTCCAAGTGGAAAGCAGGATTTATTAGTCTTCTGTGTTTAGCCCACTTCTCACCCTCTAAAACTGTCAATCCTCTAGCAAGGATGAGAACTAAAGGGTTTAATGGCGGCTTTTGAATGTGACCAAGCTTGTTAGACAACACTTCTTTCATTAGTTCTGGATCCGATATCACCAATTTTGGTGTCTTCCCACCCCAGAACATTGATATCTTCCCTGTGAAAAGAACAGAACCAAAATAAGGAAAATTCCAAACGTGTTCTTGAAAGCCATATAATCACTCAATAACCAATGAATTTTAGCTGAGTGGTACTACAGTCGTGTCTCCAGAGTGTGAAATTGCAAGTTTCCCCTCCTCAGAGCCTAATTAATAAAAAAAAAATTATCAATCAATAAATGATGCTTACCATATTTCTGAACAATATTCAGAGTAAATGGTTCAACTCGAGGGACAATCTGGTGGGTTAGATTAATGGGTTTGGACCATGCTTCAGTTATCATCCTTATGTAGTCTTTCATGTCCTCAGCCAAGATTTTGTAGGGTGTGCCTTCTATTCCTTGTTGCCTTAACTTCCACTCTAGCCACTTGGGTTTCCACCAAATGGAGTAAGAAACTCTTCCAGCTCCATAGATTGCAAGAAGTAATAAAGAAAGCTCTAAAAAATATAAAACAAGGTCATCCATGGTTAACAAATAGAGGTTGTCTTGTAAATTCTGTATATTTGATAGTTACTCTCTGGCAAGAACCTTTCCCTATAAATACAGAGCTCTGGCGTTATCAAATACGAGCTTCAACCTTGAATTTTCTATATTACCGGTCAAAGTTATTTTCGTTTCAAAGTTTGGTAACCATTTTTTTAAGAAAAAAGTATCTGGCAGGACTCAAGTGGTTTAAGTAAAAAATAGTGTGACACTTGTTGGAAAGTTAAAGAAGAAAGAAATTTTTTTTTCTTTCTGTGGGTTGGTTTCACAGCGTGAAACAATGCAAGCTGTAACAAACCAACTTGAAAGCTTATAAAAAAGCTCTTTTTTTTTTTTTATTTGTATCTCAAGTGAGATTATTGTTGTTATCTCCTTATAATTTAGAGAGAAGGTTGTAATTTCTATTATTTCTCATAGTTGAGTTCTTCTATTTTTGCCCGTGATTTTTCACTCTAATTTGTTTGGGGGTTTTCACGTAAAATCTGTATGTCTAAATTATTTTTATTATTTTATCAAATTATTAGCTGTAATCTTACTCTAATCCGGTGTCAATTTCTAACAACACTGACATATCAATCTCTTAATCTGCTACAAGGTTGCCTATAATTTTTTTTTTTTTTTTGAGGGAAGGTTTCCTATAATTATATCATACTAAATTATTACTTTTTATTCCAGTTAAAAACAAATAATTCACATAAAAATAAGAGAATTAATAAATAATAAAAAAAAATTCCCGTTTATATTATAAGCTCAAAATTTAAATTAGATTAATAAAGTAAAAAGCAAATTAATCTAAACACTAAATCATGATTTGGAAGTTTATTTTATTCTAATATAATACGATTTTTGGGTTTAACTTAGGTGGTGTTTGGTAAAACTGAAAATTAAATGCTGAAAATTTAAGTTCTGAATTTTAAGTGCTGAATAAAATAAGTGATATAATTTTTAAATAGTAAAAATTTTTAAAAATTTAATCACTTATTGCATTCAATATAAATTTTAAGTTAAAAATTTTGACTTATCATTTTAAGTAGTTTTTGACTTAATTTATACTTTTAATACATACTTATCAAACAAACTTAAAACGATTAAGTGCTGAAAATTTTAATTTTAAGTGCTGAATGATGTTATCAAACACCACCTTATTTTCTTCGAAGATAAGTTCACTTCTGCTAAATCTGTATGATATTAAAGTTGAAATTATTTAAAAAAAAAAAAATCATTTTGAATGTTGTTGAAAAAAGTAATTTTGAGATATTATTTAGCAATATTATTATGATAGCATTAACAACAGTCTAATAAATCCTATGTCTAATAAGAATATGTAAGCATTGTATCTAATTTGGTTTTTATATTTCTTTTATTTATTCCAAAAGTTCAAGAAATTCATTGTATCATGAATATCTAGAAGAAGAGTTGACCACAAGGTTCTGATGGTGGTGGATTGACTCCATTCTTTTGGTGTGAGGACCAAGCTACCTCCAGCCCACCATGTCCTTACATGGGCGTGGGGTGCAAGCATGCAGCTGCAAGGTGACTTAAGACTAGATAAAAAGAGGTGTTTTTATAAATTTTTTAATTTGAACATAAATAATTAATTTATATTACCAATTTAAAATATATATAGTCATCATTTTCGCTTTCTTTTAATTGGAGAGAGAATTTGAATTTAAGATATTTTATTTAGCGAAGATATAATAATAATTAGGATGTGCAAAATCACAAAAATAGTTTTTTTTTTATACATTTTTATTTATTTTTAAGAATTGGCAATAATTGAATATTAGTTGAATAAGTTAGTGCCTCAATCCTTTATGTGTATAGTAAATCTTAGTGAATTATAACATTGAGAATCTAAATTCTATATGTTTAACGGGTTGCAATTAGTTTAATTAAATGTTCTATCAACCTATTATTGTAATTGGATTAAGTAGCAATTAGCAAGGTCAGAAAACTATCCCAGTAAATGGAATAGAGGTAGAAGTAGCAAGAAGAATCATTATTTGCATTCATGGGATTAATTTAATAGTAAATGTATACCTGACCTGAAAAAAAAATTAAGTTCAGAGTATATTCAGAAAAAAAAAATTGAAAAAGGACGAAGGATCAATATTTATACTATCAAGCCCAATTCCATAATTCCAATAGTGAGGGCCAAGCCTTGATCCACGCTTATTAGGAGGCTAAACATATGCCCATTAGGCAAGGTTTTCAGATCCTGCCCAGTTTTAAAATCAGTAAAGCCGAAGGATCAATGGATGAAAAATTTAACTAAAAGTAAAACTGAAATTTAACCGTAATTAAATTAAATATATAATAAATATTATATAAAATATATTATAATTAATATTACATATTAAAATCATGATAAATAAAAATATATATAAATAAAGTACATAAATTAAGTAAATATTAATTAACAAATTTATTAAATAATAAATGAAATAAAATTTTAAATCATAATAAATATATTGAGTGTTTATATTAATAATAATTATGTTGTTTATATATGTATATATGTGATTTATGATATTACTAATTTCACTAACCGATGGAACAAAAATAGTCGGTAATTACCGAT
>CATKHJ010050632.1:0-11104 GCA_949750685.1 Vernicia montana
TTTCTATTTCAAGGTTCATATACATATATCATATCGAATAAGCAATTGGCTAGGTTTCATACATATAATATACTCATTTGAAAGTAAGGTTCACAACAATTCATAATGGCTTTCATAAGAGATTGAATAATCTTAATTACAAATAGGTTTATAGGATTTTTCATAGAATTTAGGTAAAAGCATAACAGTATATTAATTACTCACCTTAGCCCAAAAAGAATCTCTATAATCTATAAAGATATTCCACAATCACCTCAACTCATCATACTCATCATGATCCTCATGAATTCTTCTAGGATGAGCTATTAACACATAAACACCCAAATAATGGAAAATATGTCAATTAATGCTATTAATCACCACATACATGCTAGACACATGATTCCTAATCATATTCCCTTCCCAAAGTATAGACTAACAACAATGGAGAAGAAGAATTTCAAAGAAACCCGATGCCCTAACTCACCTCGTCAGAAATGCTCTAACAATGGATGAAGAGTTGATTGATTGAAACCCTAGATCCTTTGGTTGGAGCAATTAATGAAGCCTTGAAGCTTTTGATGTGAGTGGGTGAGGGATTCTTTGAGAGAAAATAGGTTGGAAGCTCAAAAATTTTGAGTAAAATGATTTTGGGGCTCTTGATCCCTTTTAAAGTCGCGGTCACTGTTCACTTTAATCCAATTTGTCCAATTCAGGCAGTAGCGTTGCGTCCCAAGTCATTCCCACTGCTGCAGTCATGTCCTTAACTCGGCACGCTACATAGGTCGAAGACCGAAGTCGAAGACTGATGGCGAAAATCGAAGTGTTACTGTTCACGCGACTGCTCATCTTTCAATTATACCAGACAGTAGCGTTCACTACTCCTCTTATAACTTACTCAAACACTTGAAACTCATTCAAATCATCAAACACTCATCATATAACTCATAGATCCTAAAAGAAACACTAGCTTTACATCTATTAACACATATATCGAATCATATGGACACGTAAATGAACTTGGGGTATTACAGTTATGATGTATTGGAGATGAAGATGACTTTCATTTAGTCTCATATAGAGCAATTGAGACATATTGCATCACAATTGTTATGATGTATTGGAGATGAAGATGACTTTCATTTAGTCTCATATAGAGCAATTGAGACATAAGATAATAGATATTTGTGAGCAATTAGACTTCACTACTAATTAAGGAGCTTGACTCTAGATGTTTGGCAAGCATGAAAATTTGACTTGTTGTAACAATATATTGTTCCTTCCTTTATTTTTTTAGAGAATAAATTTCATTCATTTGGTGTGATTCTTAGTTGCAATATGAAAAATTTGTCTAGCATCATGCTAAGTATAAGAAAAGAAATTTATCAAGAAGTGTTTCAGCTTCAGTGCCAATGAAGTAATTTCACTATTTGGCAAAACAAAAGCATACCCAAAAAAAAATATTTTGGCTTGACAGAAAAATAATGATTGATTCCTTCAACTCTAAACTAGTTGAGATAGATTAATTGAGTATGTGCTCCTAGCTATATGATCAATGCTAGTGAAAAGATGTTTTAGCTTGGTGTTAGAATGTGATTCATTCCTCCACCTATAAGCTAGTTAAGGAGTAGTAAATTAATTATGTACTCCCACATTATTAATATCAGAGAATAATTTTTCTACATGGGGAGAGAATAATGATTGATTCCTCCAGCTGTAAGCTAGTTGAGGAGTAGTAAATTAGTTGAGTATGTGCTCTCACATAATGCCAATGAATAATATTTCGACTTAGCATAATAGTGATGACCGACTTTCATAACTATTTTTTATTTGAGGCATTGATAGATGCACTGAGTTTGTGCAATAAGTTGTATCATATTTATAAAATGATTAAGCTAAGTCACACTCATGGTGCTTCTAAGGTGTAGGCACTCCTGGTGCAGGTAAACTTTGTTGAATGCAAGGTGTGCACCTAACTTGTGAGCACTCATGGTTACAACCAAACTTCACCGCACTCATGGTGCCTCTAAGCTGAGTACTCAGATGTATACATAAAGATTATTGTAGCATAAATATAGATTATAAATTCATTGTTCATATGGTGTGAGAAATTAATACTTGTTTGTTTCGTCCACTGACGTTATAATGTATAACTTTGGTTTTTTGAGCAATATTACTTCACACAATCACTCCTCCCAAATGGAGTTGCCAAATGTAGATGAGGGTTCTATTGAGTAATTAGATATAGTAGTGTTGCGTGTAAGTAATGCTCAAAGAATAATTTAGAGAGGGCATGAGAGGAGAAGTGGACAATCTCAGTGGATATAAATGTTGCGTGGCAGATGAAAATAAAATAGAATATTGAGTAAAGATGGTTTATCAGAGCATACTCAATAAGATATATATATAGAATGTCTCAAGAAGAACAATATATGTAAGATGTCTCAAGAAGAAGTAAATGTTAAAGTAAAATATAATATAGAGAGAGAAAGTACAAAGAGAAGTCAATGAGAGAATAATTATCCATATGAATGAGCAGTATAAGAAAATCACAATTTACCGACATAATTATTTTCGTCAGTAAATTTAATTAGTTACCGACGGAATACTGACGACATATAAATTTTTTTTTTTTTTTTGCAATTATCTACAGATTACCAACAATTTACTAACAATTATTTACCGACTAAAATTTTTTGTCGCTGAATTAAGCGCCAAAGAATGGCGCAAGAAATTACTTACAGATTACTGACGATTTACTAACAATTATTTACCGACAAAAAATTTTCAATAGTAAATTAATACCAAATAATTTTTAAATTTTATTTATTAATTACCGACGGAATATTTCTGTCAGTAATTAATAAAAAATTATTTTTTTAATTACCGACGGAATATTTCCGTCGGTAATTAATAAAAAATTATTTTTTATTAATTACCGACGGAATATTTCCGTCGGTAATTAATAAAAAATTATTTTTTTTTAATTACCGACGGAAATATTCCGTCAGTAAAATAAAAAAAAAATTCACTTTTTTGCTAATAATTTACCGACTATTTTTTATTCAATTATTTTTTATAATCCGTCGGTAAATTAAAAAAATAAAATTTCATAATTTTTTGGTAATAATTTACCAACTATTTTTTAATAATTACCAACACAAAATTCTGTCGGTAATTTATAAAAAATAATTTTTTAATAATTACCAACTGAAATATTCTATCGGTAAATTAAAAAATAAAATTTAAAATTTATTTGATATTAATTTACCGACAAAATAATTCCATCGGTAAATTAACAATTAATTTTTTAATTTACCGACGAAAATTTAGTCGGTAAATGAAAATTTTAGAGGGAAAATTCCCTCCAAATTTTCCCTAAATATTTTTTACAAAAAAAAAAAATTTACCGACGGAATTTTTCGTCGGTAAATGAAAATTGAGCGGGAAATTTCCCTCCAAATTTTCACCATTATTTTAAAAAAAATTAATTACCGATAAAATTTTAGTCGGTAAATGAAAATTTGGAGAAAAATTTCCCTTCAAATTTTTATTCTAAAATTTTACTGACAGAAATCTGTAGGTAAACTGTCGGTAAATCGCGTAAAAAAAATGCATAAAAGGTATTTTCCTCTCTTCCTCATCATTTTTCTTCACATCCTAATTTCTCTTTCTCACTTTCTATCTTTTTCTCATACTTCTTCTCTCCATTCCTCACAAAAAAAAAATTATTTTTCTTTCTTTCTCTTTTAATTACTTCATTTTCTTTTCATCACTTAATACTCTTTTTCATTTTTTTTCTTAATACTCTTTCTTTCTTATTCTTTCATTTTTTTTTTTCTATTTAACTTTCTAAATTTCAAACCCTTCAATATATAAAATGTATTAATTTTTTTTTTCTTTCTTTCTTATTTTTTTTCATGAATTATTTTATTTTTTTTATCATTTTCTTTTTCATTTTCTCATTTAATACTCTTATACTTTTTCTATCTTATTCTCTCTCTCTCTCTTTTTTTTTTTTTTTTTTTTTTACTTCTTAAATTCCAAACCCTTCAATACAAAAAATATATTAACTTAATTTATTCCAATTTTCTTAAATTTATATTTTCTTTAATTTTATACTTTGTTATTTATATTTCTTATATTTTTTATAGCATAAAAAATGTAATAATGTGGTAATGAAAAAAATTTAATAAATTTTTATCTTAAATTTAATTTTAATTAAATTTTTTATGCTTACTAATTTTATTTTATAATTTAGTAAACTATAAAATAAATTGAGTAAATTAATTATCTTACTAAATTTTTTATTTATCTCTCTCTTTTTTTAGGTTCATTTTATTCTTTTTTAGTTTTGATATAATATGATTTTTTTATTTTAGCCATTTTGAATATTTTTTAGGCTTCCTAATTTATATTATAATTTCTTTTTTTTTTATTTTCATTTTCATCCTAAAAATTTTTAATTTTTAAATTATTATTTTTATTTTTTAGAAAAATATAATTTTTTTAAAAAATAATTTTACCGACGGATTACTGACAAAATATTTTATTTTTTAAAAAATATTTATTTAAAATTTACCGACAGATTACTGATAATTTTTTTAAAAAAAATAATAGCAATTTACCGACAGAATTCGAAATTATCGGTAATTACCGACGGAAATTTAGTCGGTAAATTGATTCCAGACAAATAATGTAGATTTTTACCGACAAAATAAAAACAATTTACTGATGAAAATTCTGTCGGTAATTACCGATAATTTAGAATTTTTATCGGTAAATTGTGTTACCGACAAGTTTAATACCGACTAAATTTTTTAGTAGGGAATTAGTCGGTACATTGTATTACCGACAAAAATTATAGAATTACCAATAAAATTTTATGTTGGTAAATTGCGTTTTTTTTTATAGTGAATGTAATACTAATTATATTATATTTAAAAAATTTTATACAATTAATTAAAATAATTCAACACGTAATACAGCCTACCAAACATAATATAGGAGATTACCTCTTTTTATTCTTGATCCTACTCTGCTCCTGCTCCATTTACCTAGAAACGCAACTTGAACCACTTTGATAGGAATTTAGCCCTGAGAAACAAGGACATTTAATAGTAAGTAACCAAGATACACAATGGATAATAATAATAACATGACATAAGCCTTGAAACTCTTACTCTAGTATGTTGCTAGATGTGGAGTAATCTACAATAGACTCGAATGCTAAATTGTGAATCCAATTATATACATTGCTACTGTAAACAATTCTAAGAAACTAAAGAAACTAACTGTACATTACCATTCGTTCAAACAATGAATTTTAAGTATATGAATGAGAAGCAAATATTTGATTTAGTAAAATTATTAGAAAAAAACACAGATTTTCTAAGAAACATGAAAGTGGCTTATGCTAGTTGTAGTTACCTCTTCTTCCTATTCTTCATTTCCTTCTGTTCTTTTTTCACAACATCACTAAGAGGAACAAGGCTTCCATGAAAAACACCAGCTCCAAAGGAAGTGAGAGCTTTATTAATTATCTCCACTCTCTTGACACTCCTTTCTTTTAGATTGTACCGGTAAATGTTACAAGGCTTTAATCCCAATAGAAGTTCATCACCATTGTTAGAGAAAGCTAACGTTCTCATACATTTTACAGATGGAAATTCATTATCTGTGACTGAAAAAAGCTTAATCCAAGACTCTCTCACTCAATATTTCATCATCACCCAAACATCAAGCTGCACAACTCCATAGAGGATCACAGATAGCCATTCTCCTACCACTCCCAATCTAAAAAATGCAAAAAGAAGCCTAAAGTCTAGATAAGTACAAATAATAATTATAAAGCTCTGAGAAACCCAACAAGGAAATACAAATATGAATTTATAGTCCAAAACATACATACCCATTAATGAGTTTTTGACAGTGGTTTTAAGCTCAAATACAACATGACCCAATAACTAAAAATTTTTGTAAAATTCCTAAAGAGTCCTTGCCCTTCCATCTCCATACCCAAGCCCTTCACCGACTCAAGCTCCATCGCCGACGGTGATCAGGAAAGGAGGAGGATCAAACTGGAGAGCAAGATTATTACTAAGCCCATCTGAATAAACTTATACCTCTGAATCTAGAGCACGTTTTTTTCCAAATTTGAAAATCTATTCAAAGTTTAGGATTTGTATAAATCTACAAAATATAACCAAAAAAGTTGGTAGGGAGTAGCACCTAATCATAATTTATAAATTTTAAAATTAATATTTAAACATCATACATGATGAATTATTTATAGAAAAATATTCATAATTGATACCAACGAGCGCTATATCATATTTGAGAGAGAATTTTGTTAATATATTAAAATAATTTTTACTTTTTTCTTATAATTGTGATAAAACTAAAATAAAAAATTAACTTCAACTCCACCAAGGGATTTTTATTTTTATTTTTTTAAAATGAAAACTGTGCCACCAAACCAAAGCATAGTTTTTCAATGAAGTACATGTTAATATTGCCACTTAAATTTGATCAAAAATTAGAAATTAATGGTATTACTATTATTAAAATTAAATATAAAGATTTTTATGTCAAATTAAAATTAAAGGATTATAATGTTTATTATCAATAAGTTAAGAAAGGACAGATGGAATTTATCCAAAATTTATCAATGAAAGAGTTTCAATCTTATTCATATGATGAGAGATTGTTCCTCTCCTCTTCAAAAAGATCAAGTAAGAATTCCATTTATGCATTTTGTTGGCACCTAAAAGATAACCAATTGTATTTTCTCTTGTTTATATTTAGTGCAATGAAAATTTCATGTTAACAAATAATACAATCTTCAACAAGTACAAGTATACTTCAAATAACATTCATGACTCTTTTGTATAGATCTAGGCTAAAGTTATCAGCTCCAGTCCATCACAATATGCATGATAGCAAGTGTTTTTTTTTTAACACTTACAAATTACAAAATTCAAGAAGTGGTGAATGGTAATAGATCAATGGTTTATGCCTTCATATTATTGAATCAAAATGTTTGATAAAAGTATAAAAAAAAAAAAGAAGATGAGGTAAATTTAAAAAAATATATAATTTTTATCAAGCAAACCTTTGATTAGTGAGTGTTATTAGGAGTTATAATCAACATGTTAAGAAAGCATTTGGAGGTTAATTTCAACAACCTAAGATGGAAAATTTAAAGTTCTACTCAAGCTATAAATTTTCTTCTTAGTTCCTCCACTTTTCATTTTTTATTTTAATTGAAGTTGAGAGACAATTGTAACAGAAGAAATTTTTTTAGGTATTTCAAAAGTTAGTAGTAATAATACATTAAGGAAGTTAAATAATATAGTTTGAGTATTTCATTAAATAAACACTCAGAGAGTCATCAGATTCATTAAAATCCTTGAATAACATAAAATTCAGTTCTAATGGAAAGACAAAAACAGGGAAAAAAAAATCAAATGCTCAATATAATACTAGCCCTTGCTTTCAAGAAATCCCAAGCAAGTGAAAAGGTCTTTTAGCAATTCATAATATAGCTAACTCTACTTATTTCCACCATTAAAGCATCTCATGTGCTCGAAATTCAGCTTTTTACCACACCAACCAGTTTCAGGCCTGAGAGAAATAAAGGCACAAACTTAGTTAAGATAGAGCATGTTGTCAGTTGTCCAATGACAAAATCTGGCCATAGGCTATTTGTGCATATAAATTACAGTTGGCCAAAATTAAAAAATGCAATCAAGTTTAAAATCAAGAAAGCAAACCAAATGCAAAACTCATTCATCTAGTGGTATTATAGATAAGTCTATCAGATTACCTGTTTCTATTCTTGATCCTACTCTGCTCCATTTACCTATAAAACCAACTTGAAACCCTTTGATAGGAATTCATCCCTGGTGAAAAAGGACATTTAACAGTAAGAAACCAAGGTACACAATGGATAATAGTAATAACATGGCATAAATCTTGAAATTCTTACTTGAGTATGTTGCTAGATGCTGAGAAATCTACAATATACTTAAATGCTAAATTGTAAATCCAATCATATGCATTGCTATTGTAAGAAAATTTAAGAAACTAAGATGGTGTTTGGTAAAACTGAAAATTAAGTGTTGAAACTAAGATGGTGTTTGAAACTAAGATGATGTTTGACTTAATTTAGATTTTTAAAACGTAAATATCAAACAAATTTAAAATAATTAAGTGTTGAATGGTGTTATTAAACACTACCTGATAAGCCAATACTGTACACTATATTCATTTATACAAAGAATCATAAGTATATGAATGAGAAGTAAATAATGTTAGAATTAATTAGATTTTGTAAAATTATGTGAAGCACATAGATTCACTAGAAAAATTAGACTAGCTTAAAGTATGTTGTAGTTACTAGTTACCTCTTCATCCTTTTCTTTCTTCCTTTCCGTGCTTTTTTCACATCAGTTTCTTTGTTAGCACTGAGAGAAACAAGGCTTCCACCAAAAACGTCAGACACAAAGGGAGTCAGAGTACCATGTATCTTCACCCTCTTGATACTCTTTTCTTTTAGGTTGTACCAGAAAAGAGTTCCATCCCATAGTCCCATTAGAAGTTCATCACCATTTTTAGAGAAAGCCAATGTTCTCATGCATTTTAAAGATGGCAATTCATTTGCAGTGACCGAAAAGAGCTTAATCCAAGACTCTTTCACTCCATAATCCTTCATCACCCAAACATTAAGGCGCTCATCCATATAAATTGCATTCACAGATAGCCATTCTCCTACTATCCCCACACGGACATAACCATTTTGATCCAAAATATGCCCAGGAGTTGGCACTTCCCTGAAGACTTCAACCCCAATATCAAAACCAACAATCATGTCAGGGTTGACTGAGATCTTATTTTTACCAACTAGCCAATGCAAAGCATTACCCACAAGCACACCCATTTTCTGATAAATACCAAGCATGTGATCCATACCATGAATCTTCCTGCAGACATTTTCTTTAAGACTGTTAACCAAAGTTTCTGTTTCAAAGTAGCCATCAGACAAGCCAAGATACTGCCCAAGCCTAACTACTTTGTAATCATCACTGATTGGATCATACCCAAATCCAAAAGACCAAGCACCCCAAATATTTTTTCCTCTATCCTGGGCATCAAGAAGCAAAAAGGGTAAAACTTGATGTTTTCTGGTTAATGGGTTCATCAGAACAATCCTTCCAACAGCATCGCCAAAACATACCAACCCATTACAACAACCCACTAACTTGATACCGTGATTCGCATTAGAGAGACACCTTAAAGGGTTTAAAGGGTTTTTGATTTCAACAGGAGATTCGAGTGAATCGAAGCTTGCCAAGTAGAGGCAGTCGGGATGGAAGTCTGCAAAATGAGATTGGGACTGGAGTGTGTGTCAATGGATTTTTTCAAATGGGTTTTGATGAAATTTGGGTTGTCAATTTGGGCACACCATGACTTTGATACGCACCTGAAGCGCAGGAGAGAGTTGACGGAGACTCGGCTCAGAATTTCAGTTCTTATTTCCGGTGGTAATCGATCGAACATTGCTGCGTTGGGTTGGGGATTTTAGAAGGGTTTTAGCGCTCTATAAGGGAAGACAAATACAGGGCAAAGCTAGTGACTGTATAATTTACCGTAGTTCACGTTTGGATTGTATTTATTTAGGCTTAATAGTCAAAATTTATCTCAATTTTGCACGTTTTTATCATGGTTTTCAAATATGATATGATCATTAAATTGTTGAAAATAGAGGTAACAACTCACAACTTAAATTAAAATTTTAAATAATATCATATATTTAAAAGTTAAAAATAAATATAATATATAAATAATTAAAATTAACTAACGTTATCAGAGCAATTAACAAATGTTATCAATCATTTTTAATGAACATTACTTATCTTTTAGCACAAAACGATGTATCGTTTTGTGCTTTTTAATTGGTAAAAAAAAATCTCAGAATTTGTTTTACCTTGAAAATTCGGACCGGTTCATTCGAGTCATCGAGTATCTAATCGGATCACCGGATAATTTCCGAGTCTAGACCTTCCCAATTTTACTAGGTAATTCGATCCGGCCTGTAGACTGGTTTCTAATTTTTCCAACTAAACAGGTCAGACCGATCCAAATTTAACAACTATGGTCAGTGTTTTAAAAATCAGATCAGTGATTGAACCGATCAGATAATCGATTTGATTAGTCTGACTAGTTCGATTTTCCGGTCTAATCGGCTGTTTTTTTTTTATTATTATTTTTTTCTTCTATTTTTATTTTTTATACCAAAATGGCGTCGTATTGAAAAATTTAGTTTTTTATTTGACCGAACCGAACCAATAACCGATTCCTGATTAAATTAGTCCGATCGATCGGTCCAGTCTGATTTTTAAAACACTGACTATGGTTTTTATAGGCTCTTCCTAAGGTGCCTTATGATACATACCCCGAACATGTAATAACAAGTAACTTTTTATTGGATTCAGTTGAATGACATTTCTATTAATAATATATTAATACATATCATTAATGATTATAGTAATTATCTTTAATTATTGAAAAGAATTAGATAATAGGATAAGGTGTAAATATACCTCTAATATTAAGTTAAAAGTGCATATTAATACTTAATGTTTTTCTAAATACGGATATGCCCCTAACGTTACAAAAATAGGTCAACGTACCCCTTATCTTTATTACATCCATTATTTCTCTCTCCACACTTTTCCTTTTTTTTTTTTTTTGTCCTTCATTTATTTATTTATTTATTTAATTTGTATTTTATATTTATCTACAAAATATTTGTGTGTGTAGATACATATAATTTGACTTTTTTTATTTATTTTTTATTTATAAATTTATATAATGATAGTTGTAATTATTAATAAATTTTAATTATATTATTAGAATATATGATAAAAATTTAAAAATAATTAATTGTGATATTGAATGAGTACATTCTAATTTTTTTTTAAAAAAAACATAATAACGTGAAAATAAATTAATGAGATAACTAGTTTTATTTTTAAAAAAATTATTTGAAAAATGATAAAAAAAAATTTCTAAACAACTTTTGATAAAAACTAGTTACGTGATTTATTTATTTTTACGTCAT
>CATKHJ010050705.1:0-34300 GCA_949750685.1 Vernicia montana
TTAATCCTTTTTTAAAATTCCCACCAAATCATAATTAATTAATTAATTAATTTTAATTAATTAATTAATCCTTTTTTATTTTCACCCACTCATAATTAATTAATTAATTAAAAATTTAATTTTAATTAATTAATTAATCCCTTTTTTTATCCTTCACTTAAGTGGTTAATTAATCTTTTTAATTAATTAATCCTTTTAATTAATTAAAGTTTGAGTCATCAAATCTCTTGTTCCTTTTTCAAGACCAAAACCGATAAAACAGTATTTCGGTCCTGAAAATCACTCCGCCCACTCAAAATTTCCCCAAAAAGAAGGTATAATCTCTTACCCTCTTACCAACTCCAAAGTCACCCCAAATCAAATTAAATCAATCTGACCAATCCCTAAACCCCTCCACCTCATGGGTTACGTAGGCACGCTTGGAATTTGAATCCAAGCCTCAAATCCAAATCCCAACCAATCCCCTTCTCCCTTTTATTTTCCATGTAAATGTCAAATTTATGCTTTCCCATGTAAATTGTTAATTAATGCAATTTAGTTAATTAATTTTGGAGTAAAGGAGCGATTTTTGTGATTTCCCTAATACCCATAAGGATTAGAGGAAATACTCTCTTTTACTTGTGGATGTTTAAATATCCACACTTTAAATACTTGCTTTTTATTGTTTTCTATCTCATAAATATGCCATGCTCATGCATTATAAATTATCATCAATATCTGTCATCAATGAAATCCTTTTTCAAAAGTCAAATCAAATTTAAATGCCGAATCGAGATTATTCAAAACCAAAAACCTAGTCCCCGAGCCCAAACTTGGTTCGAAGATTAGTGATTTTATCATTGGGTAAAATTAATCAAAAGATTAATAAAATTGGAGTCAAATTGGGTTTTTCCTTAATTTTTCCATTTAAAATAAATTAGGGTGGTGACTCCCGAATCCTTTTCGAAAAATCAAAAAATCAAATTTCTGAGGCGATAGCCGCTTCCAATCGTGAGCACCGAAACCCGTTCCTTAACCTCCCTTAAAAATCGCTCTCGCCTTTCCTTAAGGCAATCCATTTTTCCCCCACGAGCGAGGGGAGGGGCGTTCGGGCGAGGCCTCACACAAAGATATTTATCAATTTGGAAATACCAGAGGCGTTGAAGCTTAAACAAAGGTATAATAAATTTATATATGTTTCCTCTTTCTTCACATGCTTAATCTATGTTGTTGTAGGACGGAGCTAGCAACTGAAAAAATCGTTCGCCTGCAAGTTGAAAGGCAACCTGCTAGAGATATTGAATTAGAGAGGAATACGAATAGGAAGATAATCGCACAACTCTTAGCCCTTGACGCCCACAATGATAAGGTAATGTTTTGTTAATAGTTTTGTACACGATGATTTTTAATTACAAAATATGTGTAATTTCTATATGTATGATTTGTTTTTCAAAAAATGGTGCTGCATGATATAAAATTCACGTGTAAGGCAATTATCAAAGACGTTGATTCCTCTAATAGTTGGTGGTACAAGGCATGCCCTCAATGCAAGAGTAGCCTTCAGAGCTATAGCAAACAAATTGATATAAGTTATTTAATTTCTGTGGTGTCTTGAAAGACCCTCCAACATATTGGTATATTTTATTATTTAATTTCTTATTTAATCGAACGATATATTATGTTCACATTAACTTATTTATTAATCATTTTTTAGGTATAAGTTAAATACAACTGTCGAGGACGCAACATGATCAACAATGTTCATTATTTTCGGTCGTCTAGCAGCAGAGTTAGTTGGATTGCCAATAAGTAATTTGGTTCCTAGATCTAAGGATAAATTTACTCTTCCAGCACTGATAACTAAGATATATGGGATGGAAAAAAATTTTCAAGTTGTCATCAGCAACATGATTGAAGACCCGTATAATTTAACTTTTAAAGTTACTCATTTATTTTAGAGATGAAAGGTCACTCGACTTTAAAGGCAAAGCGATCGTAAAATCATGTTTTACAAATCCAATACTGATGAGAAGCCCTTTAGGAAAGGAGAGGAAGCTTCTAATCAAAGATAATTGAGATCGATTGATTGCAGATGATGACCATGTGCTTGATAATGATTCACCTTCCTGTCCATATGAAATTACAGTTTCTACACTCTTAAACACAGAGATACAGTCAAAAATACTTTCAGATGAATCGCCAAACACAAAACCCTACATAAGGTGCAAACTATATTTTGTATGAAATTAATTTTCACTTATTGCGATACCATATGCATATTTCCTGCTGCAGGTTTGGCACATCTTCATCTAAGAAGCCAAAAGTTGAGTGACAAGTTTGCAATGATGCATATAAGGTATCAATTAAACTAGATGTTAACATAGTTACTATTTTATTGTATTTGTTATTTTAAATGTTAATGAAGTTTTTCTCTTATTTCAGGCTACTTAGCAGTTCCATACAATAAATTCATCGTTTTGTTTTATGTTTTGCCAAAATTGTGACAACAACTTTTTATATTTGAATAATAATAGACACTTATGTTGAACAAATTTGACATTATGTTTTATTATTGCATTTTCATATTCATCTTTAATATTGTTGTTAGTTTATAAATATTCACAACTCTAAATTTATTGTTTGATACTGATTATATATCCGTTAATTATTTTTTTATTTATTCATTATCTAAATAAGTATTGCATGATATATTTATGCATTATAAATTTTGAATATAATTTAGAGTCTTATATACATATTCAATTAAACTCTAATAATTATTATTAGAATTGAATATTAAAAATTCCTACGCCAGGTTACTTTCTAGTTTTGAAATATTCTAAAGTTGGACAACGTGCTGTCGTTCAACGAGAATTGGAAGACAGAAAAATTTCATAGCATGTGGCGAGTCGTTCTTCTAGAATACGACATGTCGCTTAAAATATATGCAATAAAAGTTCACTACCACCTGAAAAATACCATAGCTTTAGCGCCTCATCAAAGTGAGGTCGTTTTGAACATCGCTGCCTCGCTACGCCCCGCCTTCTGCCACTTGAACAAAGAAACCCCTAAATCCACCATATAAATACTCGAAAACTTCTCTCCAAAGTCCCCTTTTCGGCAGTCACAGCTTCCCTCTAATGCACGGGCAAAGTCCCCAGTTCCTTCCAGGAGGCGGAGTTGGCCGTAGAGACCGAGGCCGCGGACAACCACCGCCACAACCTCCTCCTCCTCCTCCTCAAAATGTAGACCCTAATTTCGTCCTTCAAAATCCAAACTTTTACCTCCAGAACCTGACCAACGCTCTGTTGCAAGGCTTAGCTGCGCAACAAAACCCCAACAATTACTTCCCTCTCCCCCAAAACCCTAACTTCCCAATTCAAAACCCTAATTTTCCAATCCCTCTTCCTCAGCAATTCCCTCACGGCTTTGCTCAACAAGATCAACCTTCGAATTCTAGCTTTGCAATTCAAAATTCTATTATCCCTCCTCAACAGCAACTCCAGAACTCGCCTTCTCAAAAGCCAAAAGATAAAGAAATTACTGACGGAGTTGAACGACCAGTGGAAAAGGCGCAGGATGATTTAGCTCAGCCTCAGCAACAACCACCACCACCACCTCAAGAGGCTCAAAACTTGACTCCTCAAGATAAGAAACAGGTTAAACAACAACAGCCTCAGGCACATGTTCAGCACTTGCCTCGTGAAAGGCCAAAACAGTTTAAACAACATAGACGTAATGAACTTCTTGAGAGAGTGGATCGAGCAGTGGAGAAGGCGTGGCAGGATTTTCTTTCTGCTGGTGAGAGTGTTTCAGCGTGGAAAGTGTCGCAGGCTGCGCTTGTGATGTTGCAGGTTGATTCGTGGGGCTCTTTGGGGTTTCGAATGCAGGAAGTGAATTCACTTCACCGGCTTATGTTCATTGAAGGGAAGGTACTTACAGGCAAAAGACTCCCCCCCCCCATCTGTCCTCCTCCTCTTTAGTTTATACATCTTTTTCTTGGAATTATAGCATCAACTGAGCCTTTCGTAGTAGTTTAGTTGTTGAGAAGATTCAGTAAAAGAAAGGAAATTAAAAAGTTGAGAGCGTCTATTTCATGTTGTTTAGGGGAGACAGAACCTACATGTGAATGGAAGTACATGTAGAAGGTCTTGGTTATTTAGTTTTCTTCTTTGAATCAATATGAATGAACCATCAATGCAGTGTGTGTATATATATATATATATATATATATATATATATATATGTTCTATGTATATATATCCTGGAGCAATCTTACCATTTCTTGAATGCTTATTCAGTCTTGGCATTTTAATGCATCCGGGTCTTGAATGCTCATTCAGTCTTGGCATTTTAATGCATCCGGGAGATCCCCTTGGTTTGCTGAAATATTTTATAAGATGAAAAGAACAATTAAAAAAATTGAAGGGTTATTTCCTCAACCAATCTGTGTGCTGTAATATGGTTGAAGAAAACTTTAGGTAATACTTAGTGGACAAAGTTGATGGCCTAAGCTAGTCAGGATTTTGCAGTTCATTTGGTCTTTATACACAATGCAAAAATCTTACTGCCACACCACATTTCTTTCTAGGTTTCTCTGATTTGTAAGCTTATTTGACTTTGTTGAGCTTGACTTTTCATTTTCTTCTTGTTCATGTCATAATTTAACGTATGATCTTTTTTATTCCTCTATAGTCTCACCAACAAATTGATATATCCAACTTTACCTGAATTTTTATGTACACGCTCCAATTCCTAACTTCCTTTTTGCTTTTGGCTGTTTAGATTAATGCATTTATTCACTGCTTTGTTGGGGTCCGGAGAATTACATCATTGTATGATTTGGAGGTGGCAATATGTGAAAATGAGGGTATTGAGCAGTTTGAAGAACTTGGATTGGGCCCTTTACTACGGCATCCACTAGTCTTGCATTATTTTTCAGTGAATTCTGATGCGACCAAAGTATTGAAGATAACTACTGAGGACATTATTCTGGGCCTTCATGAATATATGAGTACTTTCAAACAAAAAGAAATTAATATTGATGAATTTCTGGATTTCATTGCAAAGAAGCAATCTGTCAAGGGAAAGGGAAATCTTGGTGTGCGTATTCAAGGCTTGGGGTACGTATTGATGAATTAAGCCCCTGTTTTCTGTTTCTAATAATACATTTTATTTATTTATTTATTCTCCTAAAATTTTCTTTGGTTTTACCTTTCAAAATAAGTTCTTTGAACAATTTTTCTGATAAGTTCTTTTAACAATTTCTGAAACCGAGTTTTATTGCAATTTTGGAGAACCTTTTGATGAGAAATGGTTCATTGTTTTCTGAATCTCACATTAGAGTTTGTCATTGTAAGTTTGAAGTTTCCTATTTTGTTACTACTGAAAGTGCATTGGCCTTGTATTTTGATTTGAGATAATCTATTCTTCTGTCCATGTACAGTAATACTTCTGAGATTTTTGGTGAAATCTGGTTTCTTTTATTAAAGAAACCAAGATAAATTCATATTGCTCTTTATAAATATTGCTAATTTTGTGGGTGCAGAATGCATATTACTTTTATTAGGGAAGCCAAGAGATCCAAACATATAACTCTAAAGAAATGTCTAAAGTCAATTAACAGAAAATCTGAATCCATGATATCAGCAAAGGGATCTGGTAGTAAACACCATAAACGTCCTCTTTTTTCTTCACAGAAAAAGAATCTGGATGAACGTTTTTCTGCCATGTCTCAGCGTATTGAATCTTTTGCCTCAGTACACAAGGATTTCCAGGGAAAGGCCTCAGTACACAAAGATTTCCAGGGAAAGGTCTCAGTACACAAGGATTTCCAGGGAAAGCACATAAGATTTGATTCGTCGAGCTCAGAGGATGAAGAAAGTGATGATAGTATAAATGAAGATAAAATCACCAGCTGTGATGAGGGGAGTCACTCATCATTACAGAATACCAATAGTGTTGATAAGGTGAGTAGCTGTCCTTACCCATCTGCAACTGAAGAAATGTCACGGTTGGGTTTGAAAGGTGAAACGGGTGGCCAATCTTCTGCTGTTAGTGGTTGCTCAAGGATCAAAAGGAATAATATGTCACTGCGAATGAAAAGAAAAATTGAATATCTAAGTGGCACTGCCTCTGCACCCTCCAAATTGCTTAAAGGAGACACAGGAAAACACAGTATTCAACCAATTGAAAATGGTAATAAGACTGCAGAGATTAGTGAAGCTGATATTTCATTATCTAATAATTCCATGAGAATGTTTATCTCAACCTGGAAGGACACTTGCAAGGAGCATACGGTAACCGAGGTAAGTTGATTTGCAATATAAGCATTATAATAATTCTGCCTCTGGTACTGCGTTGATACTGGTTCTTACTCCTTGGGTTTTGTTCATTGAATCTATGATTAATTGTTCATTTTTGTTAGTAGGATGTTTTATTTGATGTGTGTGAGCTTGCAAAAAAAAAAGGATTCTGCTGCTGAATCACCTATGCTGCTAATAATTGATGTCGAAGAAGCCTGCATTTATGTGTATAAAAATTTGCAACGGGTTTTTCTTCATGTTGAGTGACTTGGATATTAGAGGGCAATCCTACTGCTTAGCTGTCAAAACAACAGTATGGGATTGCATACCAAAGTGGAAGAATAACTGACAGAGGAGAGTGACCTTGTCCTCTTGTCCTACAAGAGAGGTGGCTCCTCTCCTTGGCTTCTTTCCACTAATGGGCTTCCAAGGGAGGCTTGAAACCTGGTCTCTATAATTGATTTGGGTTTAGGAAACTATAAGATAAAGGTTTATTTATTAGGAAGTATATATAATTATATATTATTATAAAAATACACATAATTTTGGTTCAGGTTGGTTTCTCATTCTTTTAAGAGGGAAAACTGAGAACCAAACTGAATCATTCAATTTGTTAATATCATTAACTGAAACCAACAAATTCCAGAAATCTTGGTTTGGTTTGGTTCATTTGGGTTGGGCATTTTAGTTAGGTTGATGTACAATCCTAAAGTAAACCGTATATAGGTGTGATGAGGGGGTGAGTGAATTTAATGCCATAACCTTGAAGAGATGTTATTTTGGGAGCCGTCTTTCCAATTCAAATCAAGAAAATGGATACTGATGTGTGATTTACCATGGTTTTCAGACTATAAAGGGATGTGGACTGGAATCTGAGTTGTGGGAGGAGACTTCCCTGGATCAATTTGTCATGTAGTTGCTTTCTTGAAAACTTTTATATAGTTAGCTTCCTTAGTCAAAATTAGGTGGATGTACTTGCACAGGTTGCTTGTGGCATATCAACATAAATAGTTTTAAGTTGTAATAGGATGGGCATGGAGGATATGTCTGTCTTGCTTTTGTGCTTGGCCTTGGAGTATAAATTTGCCAGGGCTACATCTTTGTTCCTTTAGATGGCCAGGAAACTCTGTCATCTAAAACCTAACTTATGATTTTCCTTTTCTTCTCCCCCTTGTTGTTTGTGTGTTTGTTTATCTAGTAGGGAGCACCAAATTGGTTTCCTTTTCTGTTTTTCCTTTTGTCCTGCTTGCTTGTATGATAATATGTTATTGAGCAGAAGAAATGTGGAAGGAGTACCTAAAGAAGGAAAGGAAGTGATGATCCCAAAGAAAACAGTGCATTAAGAAGTGAAATAAACATAGCTGATCTTTGCCTTCTGTCACTTAATAGGTAGAATCCACAGGCAGAAGCCATTGGTTTTGAGCTTGGAATTTTGGCTTGGAGGTCCAGATTCAAATCCATTGGGATGGGGTGGTACATTTTAGAGGATGGGAGAGCTGGCTTTGAGCTTGGAATTTTGGCTTGGAGGTCCCAGACTCAAGTTCCAGTGGGCTTCCTGATGGAACCACAACCTCCCCAACCCCCAAACCAATTCCCTTTCTCTATAAAAAGAACTCTTCATTGAAGAGATCTAGTTATACACGTAGATGAATGATTTGCAAATTATAAAGACAATAGCCTACTGTCTATTCTGACAAGAGTTTGTTGTTTTTCTGTGATATCAATTTATATGGTGTCGTGCAATCATGTGACCATTACAAACCTTTAGTATTGGCTATGGTTTGTGGCTTTGTATTAGTTGCTTCAGCAATAATTACTATTCTAGTGTTGATTGCTTATGTGGATGGTACATGTAGGATGATCTTTTTATTTATTTGTTATTGGAAATGAAATGTTTTTCTCACCCAGCTATCTTATGCTTGTAGGTTCTAGAGAGAATGCTTCAGTTTTATAAACCCATGGATGATAGGAAGGCTGCTCGACACATGAAAAAAATCAAATCATTGTTTTTATCATACCCATGTATTGGATTACTCAATGTTGCTGTAAGTTAAATTGTGGTGGATTTAATAATTGTAGTAATTGTGCATACGTTAGTGTTTGTATTGAAGATTCTACATATGATATGTTATTTTTTTCCTGGTATTGTCTTGCCAAAAAAAAAACAAAATGGCGTGCTGACTTATGTGGATATGTTTCCAGTTTAGTTCACATATTTTCTGTGTCAAGTGCCAACTCTAGACATAATTTTCGATTGAAGTACCTTGCATCATTTGCTTCTTAATTAACTCCTGTTGGAATTGCTAATCAACTTCTTTGGTTCTTTTGTTTCACTGATTGTTGGAACAAATTAACATATGCCTGACACCTCCAGCATAGGTGATTAGTGTGCTTGACTTGTAAAGGTCTTAAATATGAGGCCTTAATCTATCCCGATCTCCTTGTGCTTGATTGCCCCAGTGACCTATTCTGTGTGATCAGATGGAAAAGAGGAAGGAAAGAAAAGGGTGAGTGGAGAAAGGTTGCTTGGCAGAAATGTTCATAGGAAAGAAAAGGGACGATTTTTTGTCTCCAAATCCAAAATGGAGGGATTGGAGAAAAAGAGAAAGGCCCTTTGTTGTTTTCGGTTTTGCTTAAAAAAATATGAAACCACAAATTATAAGGGTTTCTTTCCATATAATCCTTGCATCAATACAATGAGGAGCATGGATGGCTTTTCCATCCTTCCTTAACTCTGTGTCCTATTCTCTTTCTGAATATCCTTTCTTCCAACCAATGCATTTATTTAATCCTATGCTATTATGTTGGGCAAGGTCAAGGTAGGGTTTTGGTGGGTACAAGAAAAGGATCTGAGGATTTTACTGACCAAAGTAGCACTGTTGGTCAAGATATCCTATTGTATATGTTTGATTTGTTGTTTATCCCCCCTAAAAAAACATGTTGGAACTAATTTTTCAGCAATGCCAATGATATTTCGATTCATGTGTTATGGAGAACATAACTACTGGAAAATGAATTGAATTCGTACTATTTGAAGTGTTAACATCTTGTTTCACAAGAACCAATTAATGATTGGCAGACAACTGACCAATGAAGACATAAGAAGTGTGCCATGTGGGTTGAGAGCTTTTTTCTTTTACCTCATGTCCAAAATTTTCTACCATGTCTATTAGTTGCATTAGTTGTCCCTGCCTTTCTTTTTCTTCTTCAACCAAAGTCTCTTTCACTTGTTGAATTCTTGTAAGAAAAGATGGAAACTGGAAATGGAATTTTCAACATATCTATTGGTAAATTTTTCTCCATCAAAAAGATAAATCTTAGAAAATTATGCTTGGAAAGTACTGCTCAATTTGTTTGCAGTATGTTTTAAACCATTCTCTCTTATTTGACATGCACTATTGTTGTTTTCACTTTTGTTTATTCAGGATCTGCTCTAATTTGAAAGGTTTCAGCTACACAGCCCCTCTTTTTACCAGTAGTTATCAATTTCTGAACTTTTTCAAATGTGCTACATATTAGGCTTTTGCTTCTTTTGCTGGATGTAACTTATTTTTCTGTTGTATGGTAAACTATAATTGTTTTACCTTTGTTGGGGTATGAGTGACATCTTGATATGAATCTTTTTATTACACTCAAATAGCGAGACTATAGTTTCAGAGTGAAAAAGGCCATATGTTTTTGACTCTTAATATCTAGGCTGCTGCTTATCTTTTAGGCGGTTGACCCGTCCAATTCTTGCTTAGATGTGTCTATTTGAGATTTATGATTATGAATGCAGTTACTTTATGAAATTTGCAGGTGACGTCTATTAAATGTGGAATGTTGGATAGTGTCTATGATACATTCCAAGCCTTTACCCAACATGATCTTCCCAACACTATTTCTGAATATGAAAGCATTGATGTCGAATCAGATGAAAAGCATACACCAGTCGTCCCCAACCTTAGTTTGCAGAAAACACTCAGTGAGTAATATTAGCTTCTCACAAACAAGGCTTTACTGCTTTATAGTTGCATTTGTTTTGTCTTTGTTTTCCTCCTTTTCATTGGGCTATAGTGTTAGTTGCCTTCATCACATTAGTTTTATGTGCAATCATAACTAGAGAGTCACATCTAGCCAAGTTTTAGGTGAAAACTTAAATGAAAGAGCAGAGAGTAGTTGGTAGAAAGACTTCTAATTTTTTTTTTTTGGTTAGGGGCATGAAATAACTTTTTGTCAAGTGTGGGGCCCAGAAATCTGTGTGTCTTATCTACTTAGGGGATTTAGCTTTTTATTAATTGGGGATTTGGTAATCTCCAAGAGTGAAAAGAGAGTGGAAATTTATGACGAAGCTTTTTTTACTTTAGGGGAATGCATTATAGATCTGTCCAAGCTTGCTTTTGCAGTGTTTCCACGATTATTTGTTTTTGTTTACAAGTAGCATAGAAGATTGCGAAGGGGATGAGAAATTTTCTTTGATCTGGTTTGGGGATCTAAGAGAAATTGTTTGGCTGTTTGGGAGTGAGCTTGTGAGGCCAAGTCTCAAGGGGTTGGGTTTAGGTCTTGGGAATTTGATGTCTAAAAATATTGCCCCCATTGTTTAGTGATTGTGACGGTTTTCTTAAGAGGCTAATTCCCTTTGGTATGACTGTAGGATGGTTAGGCTGCTTTTGAAGGAACAAATGTCGCCTGTGAGAGGTTTTTTGCAGTTTATACCCAAGCATTTTCTTTTTTCCTTCTTTTCATTAAATACAAAACAGGTGATCTTATTCAAGTGATTTTTGAGAAGATATTTGGTGCAGTCAAGATAGAATTTCTTCTTTGCATAGTGTTTTTTTGCTTTATGCCCATGACAATGATATTTTGTCTTGAAACTTACATTTCCACAGGAATGTGAAAGAATTATCTCTGTCATTTGCTCTATTATAACCCGTTCTTGGCTGCCTAGGGTAAATGAGATAGGTCTTCAGATTTTTTTGGTGACTTTTCAGGCAATTCATTTTATCACATTTTAGTAATCCCTCTCATGACTCTCTTTTTACTCGGCCAACAAAATAAGAAAAGTTATACTGCCATTCAATGTAGGGCTTTTATTTGGTTTGCAGTTCTCCACAATGCTTGATAACTAATAAGGCTTCATCTAATTATTGGTGCTAATGTGTTGTAAGCGTAACAAGCCTCATTCTTTTTTTTTTTTTTTTTTTTTGGTTTTTACATTTTGGGTTTGGATAGTTTAGAATCTGTCTTTAGAATTTTTTTGAGGAGCATTGGATTAGCTAAAGCTTTAGATACTTTTGTTGGTTCAAGATGGACAGGGTTTCGGTGTGGAAAAGATGCTGAAGTTCTTTGGGATTGTGCTTTTTATTCAGTCTTGAGGAAGATTTGGATGGAGGGGAATGCACACATTTTCAAAAATCTCTTCTGTGTTGAATAATGACCAAACGAGAGATAAAACATATAGGGAAGTTGGGGATAGTGCTTTTTAGGAAAGCTATACTCCCTCCTCTGGATAATAATGCCTTTTCTACCCCATTATTTACTATAGGATCCCAGAAGTCCCTGTCGTTGAACTTGGCTCTCAAAAGGACCTACACTTAAGTCAAAAGAATATTTGATTAAAGGTATACCAATTTGTTCATTCCCTTGAAGGTATCGTCTTGCTGTTACTAAATATCATCTCTGGCCTTATACCATTTCTAAACAAAGTAATAATCATCTTAAGCTTAGGATTTATTGAACTTCACACCACAGACAATTATTATATTATATGTTGAAGTCCTCTCCTCCCTTTGTCACTACCCTACCATATATGCAGAAGAATATATCCTGATGACTTGATAGCTTTGGGCATGTTGATACAAAAATTTCTTTTTAAATGCATTTTTTTAATCCATATTTCATGAAGAAACTTTTGTATGTGTTGCATAATGGTGGTTTCATTTAAACTTTAGCAGGTGTTACAGTTGAAGAACTTCTTGGGAAAATTACTAGGTATTACGAGCTTGATAACAAGTTTGAGAGTAATGGAAATCTGCTTCTCAAAGACAAGTTTATTTCCGTGAAGAAGCTGTGTAGTTGTGAGTTGTGGCTGGCTGACCAATTTGGTATTAAGGAATTCAAGTCCCTTGGTCATGGGGATTTTTTCATTTTCCTTGAGAAAAATGCCTCTCTATTACCTACTGAATTACAGAAGCTCTTAGCTGGTAACATATGTGAAAAGTCATCTTTGGAGGTTTCTCTGCGCCAGCATCAGTTGATTGTATTAGTATCACAGGCTTCAAATAGTTTGTGGGAGGGAAAAACTGTCTCCAAACAGATGATTTCTTCATTGCTTGTAAAGCAGTTTCCTCTGCTTTGTTTTGAAATTACAGAAAATGGCTCAATGGAAGACTTTTTACACATTGTGGGTGAATATAAGAGTAATGTAATTTCAAAATGTGTCCTGTTTTCAGCAACAATGTTAGGAAGTAATCACATTGGAGACCCGTTAAACGAGGGAGAAATGGTGGAAGCCACTTCACCAAGAACCAACAGTAGCCAGAAAATAACACCATTTGAGTCTGTTACCTCCAAGAATGCAATTGAAGTTTTGCTTAGGGCACCAATGCTATCTGATTTAAACTCATGGTCTCATTGGGACCTCATATTTGCTCCCTCTCTCGGTCCTCTTGTAGGATGGTTGTTGAATGAAGTGAATGCCAAAGAGTTGTTATGTTTGGTGACAAAGGAGGGTAAGGTGATTCGAATTGATCAGTCTGCTAATGCAGATTCATTCTTGGAAGCTGCACTTCAGAGATCATCTTTCCAAACAGCAGTCAAACTGTTATCCCTACTATCATTGGCTGGGGGGGAAGGGCATGTGCCTATGTCCCTTCTAAAATGTTATTCTCGCCGTGCATTTGATGTCATTTTGAAGAATCATTTTGAAAATATGGCTGTGAGGGACAATAAGAATTATTTATTGCACGGAAAAGTAGTTGATGAGATTGCTAATAATTTAAGTGGTGAATTACATAAAAACTTGATCCAAATGAATCAGGTGGTGCCTGCTGCTTCAAGATTTGTACTTGATTGTCTTGGTTATCTGCCTTCAGAATTTCGTGGTTTTGCAGCTGGGGTGTTACTTTCTGGGATGCAATCTGTAATTAAAGATGCACCTTCAGCCATTTTATGTGAATGCAACCAAAAAGAACGTATCATGCTGCATGAAATAGGATTATCCATTGGCATATTGGAGTGGATTGATGATTACCATACATTTTGTTTCACTGGTACTGCTGACTCGTTGACGTCTACTGAGCCAGCAAGCTTGGGAGCTACTGGGTCTGTGTTAAGCACAGGCTCAAGGTATATGCAAAATACATTGGATATGTATTCTTATGGTGATGGGTTAACAATTGTTCACAAGGAAGATGCGCATAATGAAGATAGTACTGAAACTAGTCCCATGATTCAAGCAGTAGTTTCCAGTGATGCAATTGGCAATGCTTGTGCAGAAGAATCATCTGAGCTTAACAAACAGACATATGCAGCCCTGGTAATTGAATCTATCAGAAGAGATGAATTTGGTTTGGATCCAAATCTTTCATGCGCGGAGAACACCATATTGAGAAAGCAACATGATCGCTTAGGGAGAGCGCTTCATTGTCTTTCTCAGGAATTATACTCTGAGGATTCTCATTTTCTTCTTGAGCTGGTATGTGGACTTTCCTTTTTGACCTTTGTATAATTCTGCATAGGAAGTTAATATATTTCTTTTCCTAAGGGTTGCAGCACAAGTATATATATGCATTCCTTTTCTTCTGTTCCTGTTTTTGGGTGTCTTGGTAGTTGTTGTTTTTTTATTCCTTTTCTTTTTCTTCTTTTTCTCCAAGCTGTATATTTTCTTCATTATTCTAAAAGATGCTGCTTTAATATCATGATTATTTTTCCATAGTTGGTAAGTAACCATCTATAACATGCTAGTTTGAAAAGTGTATGTGAAGTATGTGCCTTATTAAAAGGAGGACATGTAATTGCTGAAGTCTGGCTAACCAAGGTGCAAGAAAGAACATGAATTCTAGCTTGGCTTTAATTTAAAGAAAAGGAGACATCTGTATCACCTGTCCCTGGATAGGAAAAAGCTGTCTGCTCATTTCATTGTAAGTGAGTAGATGATAGCTAAATTGAGACTTGTGTCTATTATCAGGGTACTCATACCAATATACGAGGCCCATGAGTATATTTCACATTCTTGTTAGCGATGAAAATTCAATTTTACTGATCATAAAAAAAATATAGTTAATAAATAACTAAATACAGTCCATATGCAGACAATGTAATAACATGCTGACTGGATAACTGGAGTTTGTCACAACTATACATTTGGCAAGTGTTCATTTAGCTGATAGAATCTGTGGGTCATACCATGCATCATTCTAGTCCAGGATTTTTTCCCCGTGTTCTCTTGTCCCGTAGGAAAAAAAAAAAAGATTTCCTTATACGTACCTGTATATGTATCGACTAATAAAGAGAACTTTTTGTTGTTAAAAAGTATTATCTAATAGGACAGAAAATAGGTTCTATTTTACCTTTTCATCCCAGTGCATGAGGCTCCCCACTTTGCAAGAGTTGGGCTCCAGCGTCATTTGTAGTGTGCAGCTTTCCCCTGCTTTTTGACGGGGTCACCTTTTGATTTATATTAGTTGTGAATATAACAATATAATATGGTTAGTTGAAAATATAGTTTTCAAGGATTTTCAGCTTATAAAATTAATTATAAATTATTTACCATATGGGACAAAATGTCAGCTCTTTTTTTTTGTTCTTTCTTTTTCCCTGAATGATTTGGCATCTGCCTCTTTGTTTGCTACATTGATTTTTAGAAGCATGCTATGGCTTGAAGATCTGCCATTTGCATTGTTAATGATAAGTTTTTTTTTTTTTTTTTTTTTTTTTCATTTGATTGTGGACATCTAATCTGTCTTGATCAACTTATCAACAAAGATATTCATGAGTCTTTCAATGTTTCCAAACAAATTTCATACTCTCAATGACAGTATTGAGATGGAAGACAGAATACATGGGCTTTGCAGCTGGTAATGGCCAACTTGAGTATATTGAATGAAGTTTTAGTTGGGGAAAAGAGTGGATAATTCCTCAGTTTGTCTGTTTTCCAGGCATTATTTGTATTAGGCTGATAGTGTTATTGTATGCTACGATCTTAATCCCGTGCAAAAATGTTGTTTCAGGTTCAAAATGCTGATGATAATACCTATCCAGAAAGTGTGCAACCTACTCTAACATTCATTCTTCAAGAATCAGGTATTGTTGTTTTAAATAATGAGCAGGGCTTCTCTCCTCAAAATATCAGAGCTCTTTGTGATGTTGGAAATTCAACTAAGAAAGGATCTGGTACTGGGTACATTGGAAAGAAAGGGATTGGCTTCAAATCAGTCTTCCGGGTATGTTCCTCCACCACCCATGAATCCAACACAACATGCACACACACAGTGCAGGGCCTTAAGAAACCTCAGTTCAAGAAGGACCAAAATGCCCCATGGAAAACCATAGAAATGAATCAAATTGATTTATCTAGTGATAAATTCTGATCATCATTTTGGTTATTACCTGTCTAGTATAAGGAAATTAAAATCCTTAAAATACTTTCAAGTATAGTTTTTGAGATAACTATTGAAGCATACTTTCAGGATTATTGGGATTTAGATATCCCTTTGTAGTCATGTTCCATTTCCAAGGCAAACGAAGTATGCTCTAAAGGAATCCTTTAGGTCTTAGCCTTAATGTAAGGACAGATGCAAGCAGCAAACTTTGTGTCCCAACTTAACTAGGTTTCTAATTTGGCAACTCCCATATAAGTAAGATATTGCTATTTGTGTTGTGCATCTGCAGTTGATAATAACTAACATTTGCATTCAGCTGTGGCTGACATTCTTTCTTTTCTTTTGATTTCTTTAAAAAATAATGTAAAATAGCCAGATCATATAATATCTCTTAATATAATAACTATGTATGAGTTGATTGATAACCCTGGTGATTCTGTATATGCCTTTTAGGTACGTAATTTCTTGTGGAAAAAACAAATCTCTGGCTAGAAGTCTTTTGTTATAGAATGGAAATCCTAGTGAAGCATGGTTATTCAAATGTCATGGGGTGTATGAGAAAGACTATAAAATCAATTTTTTTGATTTTGAATTTTTTACCATTGAGCCATAAATTGAGAAAGTTGGTAACTGTGAGTCTGCTTTATTTCGCTTCTATAATAGTTTTCCCTTGAATGTTCTATTTGTCTTTTTGCAGGTAACGGATGCTCCAGAAATTCATTCAAATGGTTTTCATATTAAGTTTGACATAAGTGAGGGTCAGATTGGTTTTGTTTTGCCCACAGTTGTACCTCCTTGCAATGTTGACTTGTTTAGCGGGCTGGTATCCAGAGAGACTGGTCAAATGGATAAGAAGTGTTGGAACACTTGTATCATTCTTCCTTTCCAGTCAAAAGTATCAGAAGAAACTGCCATGAGAATGTTTTCAGATCTTCATCCTTCTTTACTACTCTTTCTTCATCGGCTTCAACGTATCATGTTTCTGAACATGCACAATGATTCACTTCTTGTGATGAGAAAAGAAATTTTGCAAGATGGAATTATAAAGGTCTCATGTGGAAAAGATAAAATGAGTTGGCTTGTTGCATCTCAGAAGTTGCAAGCTCATGCCAGTCGTACTAATGTTCAGACAACTGAAATTGCCATAGCATTTACACTGGAGGAATTGGATAATGGGGATTACCGTCCACATTTGGACCAACAGCCCGTTTTTGCTTTTCTTCCTCTAAGGACATATGGTCTGAAATTTATTCTCCAAGGCGACTTTGTTCTTCCTTCTTCTAGGGAGGAAGTGGATAAGAATGATCCCTGGAATGAGTGGTTGTTGACAAAGTTTCCTGGTTTGTTTGTTAATGCAGAGAGATCATTTTGTGCTCTTTCTTGTTTTAGGGATAATCCAGGAAAAGCTGTAGCAGCTTATATGAGCTTTGTTCCACTTGTTGGGGAGGTGCATGGTTTTTTTTCTGGGCTGCCGAAGGCAATTGCTTTAGAATTACAAAGGACGAGCTGCCTCCTTCTGGAAGGGGACAATTCTAAAATGGTTCCTCCATGCAATGTTCTTAGAGGTTGGAATGAGCAAGCTCGCAATCTTCTACCTGAAGGCATGCTTCAAGAACACCTAGGTCTTGGATTCTTAGATAAGAATATAGTTTTGTCTGATTCACTCGCAAAGGCATTGGGTATTGCAGTGTATGGACCTGAAATTCTAATAAAATTTATAACTTGTTTATGTCGTACAGATAGTGGCCTAAAGTTGATGAGCCTTAGTTGGCTTTCTTCTTTCCTAAATGCTCTTTATACAATGGTTTCCCATTCTTCTGGACCAACTGAGCTCATAAATAACCTTCGACATATTCCATTTATTCCTCTTTCAGATGGTACTTGCAGCTCAGTGGATAAGGGTACAATTTGGTTACATTCTGATATCTTGCGTGCTGGGTTTGATGGTGCACAGGAACTTGAGGCTTTTCCACAATTATATGCCAAACTTCGGACTGTAAACTCTGCCCTCTTTTCTGCATCAGCTGTTGATGGGATTTCAGTGGATAATAGTGCTAGAATGCTTCAGAAAATTGGTGTTCAACAGCTGTCTGCACATGAAATTGTTAAGGTTCACATTTTACCAGCTATATCTGATGACCGAATCATTAATAGAGACAAGAGTTTAATGACAGATTATCTCTGCTTTGTGATGATCCACCTACAATCTAACTGCCCTCATTGTTGTGTTGAAAGGAAGTACATAATCTCCGAGTTACGGAATAAAGCTTATATATTGACAAATCTTGGATATAGAAGGCCTGTTGAGACATCCATTCATTTCAGTAAAGAATTTGGAAATCCTATCAATATAAGTAAATTGATTAATGCTGTGGATATGAAATGGCATGAGGTCGATATCACCTATTTGAAGCATCCAATCAATGATTCACTCTCTAATGGGCTGATGATGTGGAGGGTTTTTTTCCAGGAAATTGGTGTCACAGACTTTGTGCAAGTTGTTCAAATTGAAAAATGTATTTCTGATTTATGTCATACTGTTTTGAAGGATATATCGTGGGATAAAGAGCTAATTTCTCCTGGATCAGTAGCCAATGATTGGGAATCCTATGAGTTAGTGCAGATGTTGTCTCTATTATCCAAAACCAGTGATAATGAAAGTTGCAAGTATCTCTTGGAGGTTCTTGACACAGTATGGGATGATAGCTTTAGTGACAAATCTACTGGATACTGCAATTCAAAATCTAGTGTTAATGGCAGAACCTTCAAGTCATCCTTTTTAAGCTGCATTCATGATTTTCAATGGGTAGTATCTAGCATGGATAATGAGCTCCACTACCCTAAAGATTTGTTCCATGATTGCGATGCAATACGTTCTATCCTAGGTGCTTCTGCGCCATTTGCTTTTCCCAAGGTTAGTATGGTATTCATGTTAAGTGAATTGTGTGATGATTTAGAATTTCTTTCTCCCACAAGCATGGCACTTGGTATTATGTATGTGAGAGTGAGAAGTATACGTAAGCACTTTTCATTTGATTCTCTTCCACGGAACAAAAATACGTTTGATTGTGATGACCAGGTAGTGATATATCAAAGGCTTTAAAAATCCCTCCAATCATTGAGAATTGTCATATAATGAGGTTAAAGTAAAATTATATGGGTACATTATTTGGATATCCAAAGCCATGTACACGTAGATCTTAATGACCAAGAAACCCAAACCTTTCGAAAAATTACAAATCTTTCAAAATAGACTATTTTACCTTAATTTTGAAATTTAGTTATAATTGTATCTATTTGACAAAATTGAAATGAAAATTAGTCCATTATACCTATTTTTTTTTCTAACCACTCATCGTTAAACTCAAAATATTATAGGCTTAATGACCAAAAAACCCAATGTTTTTTGAAAATTACAATTATATCCAAACTTTTCAAAATAGACTATTTTACCATAAATTTGAAATTTAGTTACAATTTTATCTATTTAACAAAATTGAAATGAAAATTAGTCCATTATACCTATTATTTTTTTAACCACTCATTAAACTCAACTCTATCATAACTTTATTAATCCCTTCTCAATTGCAAAAAATGATGGGTGTAATTTTGATCAAATGGGTGCAGTTGTAACTAAGTTCTGAAATAGGGTAAAATAGTGTATTTTGAAAGGTTTGGGTACAATTGCAATTTTTTTGGGTTTTTTTTTTATCATTAGGCCAATATGATATTATACCTGGATGTCTTCTTAACATTATCTGTTTTGCTGTACTCTCTTTGAAACAGGTGAGAAGCACAAAATTGTTGAGTGATATTGGCTTTAAGACTAAAGTTATTCTTGATGATGCTCTGGAAATTTTAAGAGTATGGAGGGAATCTGAGACCCCTTTCAAGGCCAGGTATTACTATACTTTTGTTATAACTTGCAAGAGATAATCATGTCTTCTGAATTTGAGGAAATCATGAAATTTAAGATCCTTAAATGTGTTTATGATTCATAATGTCTTATTCTCATCTTGGTACTTTATGATGTTGCCTTTAATTACTTGGAGAAGCCTACATAAATTTTTTAGCCATTCTGCTGTATTCATTTGATATCTTTATTCATTGCCTATGTTCATGTCAAGTTCTAGGTACTTGTTATATGGTTGTACCTGTGGTTTTCTTTTTTGGTACCTGTGTTGGTTCTCTTATTTGTAGTATTTTTTTCTTCCTGTATTCAAAAGGCTTTTCTTTTGTGCAGCATAGGACAAATGTCCAGATTATACACATTTATTTGGAATGAAATGGCTGCTTCAAAGAATAAAATTTCAGAGGCATTCCATTCAGTACCATTTATTTTTGTTCCATATGAATCTGGTTTAAGGCATGAGGATATGGTGTCTGGTGTATTCTTGTCTTCTGAAGAAGTTTATTGGCACGATCCAACTGCCTCTTTTGACCACATGAAGGGGACTAATCCTCAGTGTGGCTTGACAGGTGTACCTTGGTGGCGCTTAAGGAAGACATTATGCAGTGTTTATGCAGGACTTCATGACTTTTTTGTTAAAGAGTGTGGAGTACATGAGATCCCTCCTTGCCGTAGCTATTTTGATATTTTGCAACAGTTATCGACTGTTGCTTTGCCTTCAGAGTCTGCTAGTACAGTAAGTAACTAACCTTAAAGGATCTAGACCTTGAAATCAAGTTGTGCTGCAGTACTAATCCTTGCTGTCTTTTAGTTGTGCTGCAGTACTAATCCTTGCTGTCTTTTAGGTTTTTCAAGTATTTTCGAAGTGGGCTGACGGGCTGAAATCTGGATTACTAAGCTCTGAAGATATCATTCACATGAAAGAATGTCTTCTGAAAGTGGAATGTACAGTACTTCCCACCGTAGAAGATAAGTGGGTTTCTCTACACCCTTCATTTGGTTTGGTGTGCTGGTGTGATGATAAGACTTTGAAGAGGAATTTTAAGGATCTGGACAATATTCATTTCCTGAACTTTGGCAATCTTAGTGATGAGGAAGAGAAGCTTCAAACTAAATTCTCTGACCTCATGTATAATTTAGGAATTCCTGCTCTCTCAAAGGTAGGCGCACACTCTGCCCTTGACTACTCTTTGGCCACTTCTACCTGTTCTTTGTTTCTACAATTGTTGTTTTTAACTTCTCAATTTAGTTATGTTTTATGCTTATTCCGCTTTACATATTGACTATTACAAAGTGAAGCGCAATTGCTTGCAACTTCATTTGGTTATTCCAGTTCCATTTGACATCAATTACATTAAACCAAAATGACTTAAATGACAATTGTTTTCATATCATGTTTAGATTATTCCCGAAAGCTTTCACTAGAAAACTTTATTGTAATCTGTCATTTATCCTTTAAAAAGAAGTGTGATCTAAAATATTTATATTATCATAAAGGACATGTATTTGCATGCATGTCATGTTGTGTCTTGATTGTTATGCCTCAAATAACAGAGATATGCATGTTTATGGTCCTTTTTTTCTGAGCGAGTTTGATAGTACAAATGCATTCCTATATTTGTAATCATCACACTTGTTCAATTATCTTGTGAAGATTTTTCTAGTTTCACAAATCTTATGTGCTTTTTGCTAGTCCTTGTGTTTTGCAATTACTTCCTCTGTTATTTTTCCCTTTTAGCTATAACCTTTATGACATAATTTGCATAAAACTCTATTCTGGTTTACTTTCATTCTTTATTATTATTTTTTAAGGTTGAATTAAGTGAAATTAGTCCTACATTCTGTGGATATGCAGCTGAGGCTGGAATGTCTACATCATAAATTCGAGCTTGGATTCACTAGTGGATCTGCCTTCACTTCCCTCTAAAAATCCTTCGAATAATTAGCATTTTGCAACCATGCCCCCACTAATTTTTATGAGTTTCCCCCGCTAATTTTTTACTTTTAAGGTTTCCCCCACTTCAGATATTTGGATTGCCCCCCGCTTGAACTTTTTAAATTGCTCATTTACTCTTATTTAACTTAGATTAAAATGTAAATCATTATTGTGGGTTAAATTGAGCTATTATTATTATACCAAAATTAACTACTATAATTGGCCAATCATTCTCCTAGATTTATTTTTCTCAACACCATTACAAAACCATTATAATTTTTTAAATTACTACATAGTCAACTTGAAAATTTTATATCTTTTAGGTGAGGGAACATATCGTGTATTCATTGGTATATTTGGTTTCGAAGTTTCAATATCAATTATAATATTATTTGTACTGGTGTGTGTGTATATATATATATATTACTCCTACTGACAATTTTCTGGATCCACCAGTGCTTGGATTGCTTGCTCACTAACTAGCATGTGAGCCACATTCAAGCTGATATATAAGCTAAGCTGGACTTGAGCTCAGGCCCTTGTATATCACTGCAAGTTCAGTTACACCCCTAATAACTGATGGATGCCTACATGCAAACAAAAAAAAAAAAAAAAAAAAAAAAAAGGAAAAAAAAGAAGAAATCATGTGAATTGAATACTAAATTCCAAACCATGATCTTTAGAATTGTTATTTCTTCTCTTTTTTTACAATTCAAGGGGCATGGATGTTGGTCAAATCCTACTCTACGAGTCATGCATTCAATTGGTGGGCTATTAGGCTAGTGGCATGAATTATTATTTAAGCTAACCTAATGCATTTTTAGATTCTTCTTCTTTTCCTTTTTTTTTTGTTATTAAAATCAAAGGCATGTTGGCAAAAGGGTTTGCTCCCCACCTTGTTGACTAGGGTTTGAATCCTAGGGGTTACATAAAGGAGGTATTTTATAGTCTACTAGTCCTGGCATGAATGGTCTACTTTTGACTAGACTGGGAGGTGGACATTGTCAGCTGCATGAAAGTTGACACCATGATGCCACCTTACTGAAAAACCAGGAAAAAAAAAAATAATCAAGGCCATGTGGTCACATTGTCAGTCTTAAAATCCTTATTTAGATTTTCGTGTAGGTTCCTTGTCATTTCTTTTCTTTCATTCATTACATTGTCCTCTTTATCTTCTTATTGCATACTCCTCCATGCAGATCATAACTAAAGAAGCAATATACTATGGTCCAGCAGACTGTCACTACAAAGCTTCATTGATTAATTGGGCTCTTCCTTATGCTCAGCGCTATATCTATAGTGTACATCCTGATAAATATTTCCAACTTAAGCAGTCTGGATTCCATAATATAAAGCAGCTAAAGGTTACTGTTGTTGAGGAATTATTCTACAGGAATGCAATAAAAAGCTGTGGCAGTGCATCTAAGAGATATGAATGTAGCTGTCTTCTGCAGGTATGGAATAAGATTTCTTATTTCTTTTTTGTTTCATTTTTCTGACTAGTGATCTTTTAATTCCCACATAATTGTTGACATTTCAAACAGCTGTATGTTGTCATTTATGACAGTCTCAAGAATGTAGGAGATGTCTACACTATAGAAGTTTAACTTCATCAAATTCTTTCCTACACATGTATTTATTTTGACAACCGAGTAAACTGATCTTTGATAGTAATCTATGATAGTGATGAACTCTAATGTGCAAAAAGTCTTATCCTGCATAATTAGATCTTGTTTTATTTGTTTTGCAGGGTAGTACTTTTTATACAAATCCGCAATCAGATTTACATGATGTATTTTTGGAGCTTTCTTGTTTGTTCTTTGACGGTGCTTCAGATAGATCCTTGGCAAATTTCCTTCATATTATCACAACCTTGGTGGAATCTGGTACCTCTGAGGACCAAACAGAGTTATTCATTGTGAACAGTCAAAAGGTGCCAAAGCTTCCTGATGATGAATCTACTTGGTCACTCTCATCCATTTCTTCTTTGACAGTGGATGATGAATCATTTAAGAAAGGTGTTGGGTCAACAGCAGTAAATGAGCAAAGGAGGTCTAGGTATAAGAGGAAAGCAGGAATCAGCTCAAATTGGCCACCTGTGGATTGGAAAACTGCACCAGGTTTTGATTATGCTCGTGCAAATGGTCTTAAAACCCAGGCTGTGGTATCACATCCTAACAGCTCAGGTAAGAAGGATGAGGATGATTCAACTGACATTGTCACACAAACTGATACCTCAGTGCCAATTGAAATTGATGCTGATTGGACCATTGAAGAGAACACAGTAGTATCAATTTCACCTGACTCTGAAAATGTGGATGATCATTTAGTTCATGCTTCCAGTCAGACCCTAAACACGGACATTGCTTCTGACCCTGTTGATTTACCTCTCATATCTGATGGCCCTGAACCAATTAAATCTAGATTTTGCGGTAGAGAGAAATTGAACACTGGGACAGTTGATCCTAAACAATTGCTGCTTACTGGTAGACTAGGTGAGCGTGTGGCTTTTAAATTTTTAACTGAAAAATATGGAGAGAGAATTGTGAAGTGGGTTAATGAAGACAACGAAACTGGGTTACCCTATGATATAGTTTTAGGGGAAGAAAATTGTAGAGAGTACTTTGAAGTAAAAGCAACAAAATCTTTCAGGAAAGATTGGTTCAATATAACATTGAGAGAGTGGCAATTTGCAGTTGAAAAAGGTGATTCTTATAGTATTGCTCATGTCATTCTTTTAAGTAATAATACAGCAAGGGTCACAATATTGCAGAATCCTGTCAAACAATGTAAGGTAGGCAAGTTGCGATTGGCTGTTTTGATACCAAAATAACAGAGAGAATCTGTTGTCGTCTTCTAACTTGAAGTATGTGCTTGCTTGCCCTTGCCTATTGATATGATCAAATTGATGTGATTTCATTCTCGTGGGTTAAAAGATAGTCAATTCTGTCTGTTGTATAATTTTCCTCGTATGCGGAATGCATTCTGATGGGAAGTTTCAATTGGTCTGGTTCTCCTTGATGAAGTGCATAGAGAGGTTTTGCTTTTGGCAAGGACATTAACTGTGCTGTTGAATGATAAATATTTTTCCAGAGGAAGCATAATCCTATCTACTGCCTTTTCATGCTGCAGACTCAGGCAATAAGATTCCGGGAAAATCATATTCATTGGAAGTTAATTTATGAGCATAATGTTTTGTACAGTGATATTTTAAGACCTGACAACCCTGTAAATATCGTTCATAGTATGAACAATGCTCTTCACTAACCATATTTTATCAGAGAAATATATGGAGAATTGATCTTCAAATAAATTCTTCTGTTTAAGAAAATGGGAAGGTGATAGCTAATGAATTTACATGTTCAGGTTTGGAGAATGAAAAGCCTATTTGATCTGAAAATAATATATTTCTTCTAAGCCAAACTAGTAGTTATTCAAGTTCAAATTATTGATTTTTTACTTTATTTTCTTTAGAGTTTAGAAAATCATAATTTTTCTCAAACCATGATTAAAAAATTAAAAAAATTGAAGAAAATGTCATCAAAATGTAATTTGCAATTTTGTGCGTGCTAAGGCCACTTGAAAAAAATTCAAGTAAAAGTTAAAGTAATAGAAATTATTTGGAAAAAAAAAATAATAATAGAAATTGAAATTGACTAAATTTAAATAGAATTTTCCTCTAGCTGCCATTAATTTTTAGGTTAACTGATTAAATAACTGTATGTAGTTAAAAGATTGTTAATTGAGAATTATTTACTAAAAGTATACTGTTTTTTATTTAATATATATTATTTGCTGTGACTTTTTATTTTATTCGAAATTCATGATTTGCATAAACAGTAGTAGATATTAATTATATTATAGAAATATACTAAATTTTATTTAATGTATTTCATAAATTAAATGTTAAACAATATTAGATACTTATTATTCGTAAGAAGTATACTGTTTTTTGTTTAATATATATTGTTTGCTGTGATTTTTTAATTTTTTCGAAATTCATAACTTGTATAAATAGTAATAAATACTAATTACATTATGTAAGTATACTGAATTTGTATTAGATACTAATATTTGTGAGGAATATATTGTTTTTTATTTAATGTATACTGTTTGTTATGACTTTTTATTTGGTTCGAAATCTATGGCTTGTATAAACAATAGTAAATACTAAATCCATTATGGAAATATACTGAATTTTATTTAATATATTTCATAAATTAAATGTTTAATACTGAATGTTGTTGGTACTAAAAGAATATTAAATTTTATGATATTGTATACTGTTTGTTGTGATTTGTTTTTTTTTAATAAGAAATTAATGTTTTTAATTTATATTATTTTTTAAATTCTAAAATTGTTATTACATACTTTTTGTTTTAAAAAAAAAAAAAATCAAAATCTAGCTAATTTGAAAAATCCAAGTGATGAAACTGATTCTAATCGAAGTAGAATAGATTCGAACTTCACCTAATTGATTTCGAGTTGATGCGACCTGCAAGAATAGACAAGAGTCAGGTGGGCTAGGCTGGGTGCCTAGCAAAGTCACTTTGACAGTTAAGTTAGTTGATTAGCTCAATTTAAAAGACTGTGATGTATTTATAAGATGTGAATCCTTACATGAATTGAGCATGGATTTTTTTGACCGATTTGGATTAGAATGACGATTTGCACGTTTTCAGCTTTTGATTAGGAACTGAACTGCTGTCCATACTAACTTGGACTCCATATTTCTTGGGCTTTTAATTATATTGGATTGGGTCGGGCCCATGATCCTGTCTGGTATATTTTGTCCCTTATCAGTGACTCCTTTGTTTTAGCGAAGTGTGAACTTCTGTCACATCCCACCTTTGGGGATGTGACGATCTTAGGAAATGGGTAACTATAAAGGTACCAATAACCCATAGAATCCATTTAAATGATATTACAATACAATCGACACCAATAATAATCAATTCCACTTTGGCAGCATAACAGCTGCAATTATAATAATATCTCAGACTCACAACCTGCATTAAAGAAGCACTTCCATATAAAACACTACTATACTCTCAACTTCATATAAACCAATACAAATCCTCCAAATATTTTATCATTGTTAACTACATTACATTGTTTCAAATATTAATTTATGTATTCACTTAATCATATGGCATTACAATTTCTAAACCATATAGAGAATTCAATTTAATCAATTATTACAATACTAAACCAATATAGTTCATGGAGCTCTAAATGATTCGGTTCAAACAATAAACTATAAACAACCTTATTCTCAGCGAAGTAATCCCAAGTGGAGATAAATACTTGAGATCCATTTGCTGGATCCGCTACTGAACCTGAAATGAAATACTATAGAGGTGTGAGCGAAACTTAATGAGTACTTACAAAGATTAGAAAATAGTGTTGAATATATATTTAACAATAAAATTATCATTTTTTTTTTCAATATAAATGTATAGAGAAATAAATTTTCGGTGGTCAATAACAATTGGGGTCTAATATCAAGGTTCCAATTAATAGTGGAGAATGAACAGTTTTCCAATGATTATTAGCGATGTAAATTCCAGTGAAACGGTGGAGGAGAAATAATTTTTCAATAACCAATGACGATTGGGATTCAATACCAGAATATCTATATAACAATATAAAAGACAGTTAGGATTCAATAACAATGGTCAATAACAATCAGGATTCAATAACAGTGATCAATAACAATAACAATGGTCAATGACAGTTGAGAGTCAATAATAGTGGTTAATGATAGTCGGGATTTATTAGCAGTGAGCAATAACAGTAGAGATTCATTAGCACTGAACAATGATAGTTGAGATTCAATGACAGTGGTCAGTAATAATTGAGATTCAATAAAATCATTTTAGCAGAAATCACAATCTTGGAAGCGGAGTGCTTTCCAATGTAAACAGTGGAGTGGCGGCTAATGCCTTGCTCACTCATATCAGTAAACAATGGAGTGGCAGCTATTACTAGCTCACTCATATCAATAAACAGTGGAGTGGCAGCTATTGCTTGCTTACTCATATCAGTATAAAAGCATAAGACTGATCAGGTCTTACGGCTAGGACCACCCTTCCTAGTTGAGGCGGATACGCTCACCCTATCTACAGGTTTTTCCCATGTGCACACAGTCTGATATAATACCCATATCAGTAAAAAATTTCTGCTTTCAGTAATACAGTATGATCACTTAGGATCCAGTATGTAAGCTTTTCAATGTTTTGAAATCAACAATGTACAATGATGAATCATATAAGATTCAATAAAAGATGAGCATTTGAATAGACAATGGAATGTTTTGGTTCCTTAAAGGAACATGACTATGAGAATAGTTTATTGATTAGGATATACTGAGTAGTCATAGTAGGGATGTTAGATCAAGAATGGATTCATTACAATGAAAGGGTTGATATGAAAAAAAATAGACTTTTTTATAATATTCATTTTGAGTACAATTTAGTACTCAGGGACAATTGGTAGGAAGTAGGCCAAAAGTCTTAATAAAAGAAATTCAATAACTATATATATATATACATTTAGGCCATGGGCCTCATTTAAAGAATTAATTCAAACAATTATTTCATTAAAGGAATGTAAGGTTTTCGAAATACTTACTTTGACTTCCTTAGTTCCTAATGTGAACTCTTAGTATATTCGGTAGTGACATTCCTCAATCTCCGGAGCATTTATTCTCTTTTATACCATATAATCAAAGATTATTAAACACTTTATCAATTTGACTATTTCAATTCTAATTCTAATACTATTGTTTACTATCGATGTAAATCAGTATATTCAGTAGCATATATATATTCATATACAGTAATCCGTAATGTTCGTTAATTTCTTTTTAGCAATTCAATACTCTATCACATTAAATTCATATTGAATAATCACGTTCAATTCAATATTCATTATTCTCATTGATCATTTATTTACTGGTTCTACACATAGATAATTCATTGGATGACAAGTGTTAACTTTAAAACATTACATTTTTACTTATTGTCTAGTTATGCCACTAGATCTTGTCACCTTGTGTCTATCAGTTCTCATGGTATACTAGTACAAATTAGTTAATTATTTTTGTATCTCAAACTAGACATTTACATTTACAACATATCCAAAATTGAATTTAAAATTCAATTTATAGCAAACTTGGTGACCATTTCAATTCGATTCTATTTTTGTTACTGGGAAGACTGATCCTGTCACACTATTTTGAGTATAACTCAATATTTATATTTTCAATTATAATTTAATTTTACTGGGAGATACTATAGACATTAAGGAACAATTCTTATGTTTTGAGTTAAACCCATTTCCGTCTTTAACATCCTCAAATCAGAGGGTCTAACTCAGTTTACAAGTTGAATAAAATTGCAAAGTCAGTTGTAGATCAAGCTCTATTTCTCATACTACACTTGAAATTTTATTAATCCATTTTGTGAATTTATTCTTCACATATCAATGATTGTTTCACTAGTTTTAAGTTTCTTCTAATTCTGTCTCTATAATGCTCAATTCATGAGAAATATTCTCAAGTCTATTAATGGTGTTAGTTTACAAGGGTTTCCATACTTTATCAAATTCACTAGGTCATATCTCTCAATAAACATATCCAATTTACATTTCATTTTACAAAAAGTTTATAAACATATCAATTATTATTTTTCATGTTTTATACTTGTCTTAATTTAGTCTTTATTTTCATCTTTTGGACTACTCCATGTTGGACTGCCCATTCAATCTCTTAAACAGAACCAATTTCAGTTACAGTATGATTTATCTTTGTAAACAATAAATATTTGCAATTCCTTTTATAGGTGAATACTTAAGACATTTATCTATAACTTTTATGTTTTGACTATGTCCAAATTCTGTCCATAAGACCCTCTATGAGTTCAAACAGTCCGGGTTTACTCAGAAACCCTCCAAATCCGGGTCAGCCCATTTTTAAGAGACATATCTCCTTACCCATCAAGAATTTCATAAAATCCTTTTATGGGGATCTAATTAAGGTAAAAAAAAAATAAAAAAAAAATACAACTTTCATGTTTTTTACTTCTTCAAATTCAGCCTTTAAACTGACAGTATGAGTATTCCAAATTTCTGCTCAATTCAAAACATAGATTTCTCAAATCAAGTTCAATAATCAAATCAAGCTCCATCATGCAATTTAAATGCAATCAACTCATCAATTCTTTCAATTATCTTCATAAAAAACCCATAGTTATCATAAAATAAAAATAAATAATTTCTTTAATTTTTCTATATATTTACCGGATCATATGTAGAAGAAAAGGAGAAGAGATTCTAGAATTTCAACACTATAAGCTACTTATTCAAACTTTGAATGAAATTTGGAAGACAAAAAATTGAAGTTACCTTGAAACTTCATAGTTTCGTGAAGAGCACAGTGAGGGCCGGCCATGTTAGAGCAAGAAAGACTAGAAACCTCTTTCTTTTTTTTTTTTTTTTTAACTGTGAATGGACTTAAGACAAATTTATACCAATTTGGATAAGTTTCAAGGAAATAGATGGTGGAGATTGGTTAAGAATAATCCAATAGCTAATATGTTTTTTAGCCTAATTTTAATTTACAATAATTAATAATATATGGATAAATATGTCCCTCTTTTGGATAAGAGGAAATTTCCATGAAGTTTCCTTATGTATTAATTTAACTAATTAAATTGTGGGGCCCATTTCATTAATTCAATTTTGACAATTCTTTTCTCCATATAATTTCAAGTAAATTTCTCCCTTCCAACAATCATAATAGGCCGGCCATTTACTCCATGGATGGGCCTTCCAATTACTTCATATGTTCATCTCATTTACCTACCATTTTGACAGATTTTGCGAAATGACCGTTTTACCTTTCTTTTTCACTGTACCTTGTTGTAACCGATATCAATGCAGTTCATTGACTTTATTTCATTGGTTATATTCATAACATTTTTATGAGTTCATATATACCATAATATCACAGAAGTAGAATTAATTTAATGCAAAATTTTTATTTGCATTTAACCGAGTCTCGTTTGAGTTCCTTTTGATCTTGTTATCTCAATAACCATTCAATTTGTCTTCCAATGACATTACTATTAATACTAGCTACTGACGGAGTCCAGGATATTACAAATTTGGTAGAAACACTTTGAACTGATAGTTGATTTACAACGACCTTGTTTTATTCTACCTTTGCATCTGCTTGCTTTGGATTTAGAATTTCGAAAGTCCATGGCACAATTTCATGTACCAGATAAAATTCAGGCATTTAATGCTAAAGTACCACGTATCCACATGGCTCAATCTCGGCCCTGAAGTCACAGAGTCATACTTCATCTCTGCCGCCTTTTCTATTTTTAAAATGATTACCCAGCACGTTTTTCTAGGATTTTTCTCTTTTATCCCTTTTTCCTCTTTTTCTTGAAACTTCTTGCATTTCCAATTTTTTAGAGATTATTTATGCTATTACCTTTCTCAATCTCCTTTCATTCTTGTCTTTCTTCATTTTCTCTCATCTTATATCGCAATGGCTCCCAAGAAGGACGAAAATTCTTACCAAAATATTAGAACAGATTTAGAAAACATTTGGGGAGATGTTGCCTCTACACTAAAGAACTCAGATCTGAGTGGTTTTGCTGAGAATTTGGAGAACCAAGAGAGATTCACAGTGGATTTACCTAAATCCTCTGACAGAATTTATGTTAACTCTAACCTCCCCAACACTGTCGAAATGACTAAGGATAATGATCACATTATTTTCTTTTATCACTAAATTGAGGCAGGTTTGAGGTTTCCTCCATCTCCCTTCATGGTGGAATGTTTTAATTATTTTTGCATTAATCCAATGATGCTCTCTCCTAGCTCTATTCAAGACTTACATCAATTCGAAGTGGTCTGCAAAGCTTTGGGACTTCGTCTTACTGCGAGGATGTTCCAGTGCTTTTTCAAATTCATTTGCTCAGGCGACATGCGAATATGGTGCACTGGTTCGAAGCCTGGGCAAAACCTTTTTATCAATAAACTGAATAAGGTGAACAACTAGCACACCAAATTCAGAAATGTGGTGATTAAGGAAAAGTACCGAGTGGAGAGGGCTTTGGTTTTAGAGGATATCTCCAAGTTCTTGCAGTTTACGGCCTCCCGGATATCCCTATGAATCTGGAAACCCTCATAAAGGACAATTGTTTTTATGATATGGGAAAGTTTGACTTTGCTTATCGAATTAAAGATACCCGAGGTAAGATCATGCATCTCGTCATTATGGAAATTAGGGGTAAGTTTTTACCTTTTTCTAACTTCGTCATCCTCTTCCTGAAGTTACCTTTTAATATATTTACTTTTGTCTTGCAGTTTGGCTTACTAAGAAAGATAATACTTACAAGAAGATCCATGATTTATCTGAGGGTATGACCCTTCCTTCCTATAATGAGGCTGCCTTTCTTCCTCTGCTCTCAGAGTGAACTGGCGAGCTCCGAGCTGCTGACTGGGGCATTGAATCATCAGTCGGGGAAAAGAGGAAGGCATCTTCTCCCCAAACCAAGCCAGTCCCTAAGAAGAGCAGGAAGCTAGTGAAAGCGGCAGCTGCCAGCTCCTCAAGAACTAAAATAACACCTGAAGCTACTTCGGTAGTGAAATCTACTCTTGAGGCTACTTCAAAAAATCTGCTGGTGGACGAGGCGACCCAGCAGTTGAAACTACTTTGGTTCCTGTAACCACTCTTCCTCGAGACCCACCTATTATTGTTCTGGACTCCAGTGATGGCGAGGATGGCCTTTCTATTTCCAAACTTGTCCGCAAATCTGCAAGTGATTCTTCTTCATCCTCTGAGCGGACTACTTCCGACCCTTTCAGAAACCAGCTTGTTAATAGTGACATTTTTGATGTAATAGTTGAATGAATTCGTCAAAGGGTGCCACCTCATTTAATTATTGACGAGGTTATTTGCTTGGAGACCGCCCTGGTTAGCGAGCCTGTTGTGGCTGCTGATCCGGATCCTGAGCTAGGTATGTTTTTCGTTCGTAGTGAGACTCCTCAGACCTTTTCTTGTGACGATCTCTTCAACTTAGCAGGTTTTGCATATTTCCATCTGCTTTCTTTTTGCAAACTACTTTCTTGTTTTATACTAAATTTTTTTTTTTTAGTAATTTAGAGTTCGGAGAGAACGACCCCAACTTTTCTTCCTCTTCAGCTTGTTTCCATGGAAGATTTCATGGATCAAATGGAACGAGCTAACACCTTCACCCCATCTTTTGCCATTCCCATATCCGACCTGATGTTCTTTTTGAAGCAGTCAAGGATGGTGCAACGCCTTCTTCGGCAACTGCTGAGGAAGGAGGGGAAGATGGAGCAGCTGCAAGGGATCCTATTACCGACCAGGTTCCTGATATTGAAGAGACCGGTGGTGAGGTCGTTATGGGGGCAAACGAGATTGAAGCAAGAGACCTCGTTTCACAATCTGATCCTATCGAATTACCCCCTCGAGGTGAAGTTATGGGTGAGGGCTCTTCGTTTCCTCCTGAGTGAGCCGAGCTTGAAATCCCTTTGATTATAGAGCCTGCTTTTCCTGAGCAACTGTTGTTGGATTTGGAGTCAACTCTTGACGAGGTATATCATTTGTTCTTTTATTTTATTTTCCTTCTTCTTCCCTCTCACTTCGAATTTTATCTATTTTTGTTTTATTTTTCAGTTGACGAGGCTCAATAAAAAGTTTGGAGAGAAATTCCAGATACCGATATGTGGTGCGAAGGTCCTTCTCTTCTAATCAAGATATTATAAATAAACAGAATGATGCGATCTCCTCTCTCCAATCTACTAATCAAGAGGTAGCAGGGAAGCTGAATTTTGAGATTGCTTCTTTACAAGCTACTCTGGAGAAGGAGAAAAAGAAACAAGCAGATCTAACTAAGCTGGAAAACTTGCTATCTGAAGCGAAGAGGCTGGCAGGGGAGAGAGACCACTATAAAGGTCTCTTTACTAAAAAATCAGACGAGCTGGAGCGATTATCCTCCGATTTGAATGCAAAGTTATCAGATTTTGAGGTTGAGATAAGAAGCAAGGACTCAGATCTTCTGGATTGTCAAAAGGTCATAGAAGAGCTCCGATCTGAAGCTGAGAAATTGAAGGCTGAAATGTCTGATCTTAAATAGCAAGACGAGGATTACCCTGTACTTATGAAGAATTTTGAGGTCGTAGAGAAGCAAATTGATGACCTCAAGGATAAGCTTAATAGCTCTGAATGTCTTCACAAGAAGTCTGAAGAGGAGAAAGCTACAATCATACATGATTTTTTGAATTCTTTTGAGTACAAGCGTCGACTAGCTTTGGATTCTGGAGCCAGAGCCATAAGTTGCTACAATATGGTTGTTTACGCCCATGCTACTAAATTTCCTGAGGTCCTTGCATATGTACCGAAGCGAGTCTTTTTCCCTACTAGCTCTGCCTCATCTCCGGCTTCATCCAGCTCAGTTTGTCCTATTTCTGCTTCGACTCCTTTAGCTGTTCCGAGCTCACAAGAACAACCTCCTGCCTCAAGACATTTTCTTTTCTCCTTTTTTTT